>JAAALK010000681.1:0-66459 GCA_019279435.1 Zizania palustris | reverse complement strand
ATACTTTGATAAATTGGCTACAGCTCGAAGCCTTGTCTCTTCTGACAAATCTAACGAAGCTTGTCTTTCTTCTTCGATGTCTGGTTCGGTGCTGCGAAATGATCCCCCTTTGAGCTCCGTTGGAGTCATAGCTTCATCTCCGAATAGCAGTCTGAACGGAGTAAAACCTGTGGACCTTGTTTGCGTAGTCCGAATGGACCACAGTATCTTCGGAAGCTCTTCGGTCCACAGTCCCTTTGATAGTCCTACTATTCTTCGATTTAGCCCTGATAAGATATTTCCATTGGCTCGCTCAACTGCTCCATTTGACTGAGGATGTCTCACTGCAGCAAAACATAATTGAATGCCTAGGTCTTCGCAAAACTTCCTGAAGGGTTTCTGCGTCGAACTGTGTTCCATTATCAACTGTGAGATATCTAGGCACTCCGAACCGGCAAATAATGTTCTTCCAAAAGAATTTCTGTACATTATTCGAAGTGATAGCTGTTAAGGGTTCTGCTTCGACCCACTTAGAAAAATATTCGATAGCTACCACTGCGAACTTCAGATTTCCCTTTGCTAACGGAAAGGGACCAATTAGATCCATACCCCATCTGGCCATAGGCCATACCAGAGCAATGACTTGAAGAGCTGTTGGTGGGCGATGACTCCGTCGACCCATCCACTGGCATCCTTGACAAGTGCGGACCAAGTTCTCCGCATCAGCTGTTATTGTGGGCCAATAAAGCCCCTGGCGAAGTGTTTTTCCTGCCAGAGCTCTAGGGGCTAAATGACTTCCACAAAGGCCTTCGTGAATTTCTCGAAGAATTTCTTGGCCTTCGGCTTGAGATATACATCGGAGTAGAGGGGAACATACTCCGGCCTTGTATAATATACCGTTGATTAACTGATAGTTTCTTGCTCTGATCTTTAATCTTGACAATTGGGGCTCTTCGGGCAAATTTGTTCCTCCTTGCAAGAGTTCTATGATTGAATCTTTCCAATCTGCACTAGGAATGCAGAGAATCTCTGCAGAAGCAACTTGTGGCACCGAAGGTATATTGAGCTCCTCATAGAAAGCTTCGTCAGGCACATCCACAGCTCCGGCAGCAGCCTTCGCTAAAATGTCCGCTTGCACGTTTTCAGCTCTTGGTATACTCCGAATGGAAATACCCTTGAAATGTGCTTCGATCTTGCGAATTTCTTCCAAGTACTTTGCAAGCTGTGGATGTCGGACTTGAAAACTTTTGTCTACGTGCCCTGCTACTATCTGAGAATCTGTTTTTATAATTATCCTTGTAGCCCCTAGAGCACGTGCTTTCCAGAGTCCCAATAAAATTCCTTCGTACTCCGCTATATTATTGGTAGACTTAAAGTTGAGTCTTGCGGAGTACATTGCTCTTTGTCCTGATGGTGAAATTAATACTGCCCCAATGCCTGCTCCGGATGCTTGGAAAGCCCCATCGGAGTAAATAGTCCAAACTCCGTCATCTGATTTCTCCAGAGTCAACTTCGCAGGTGGAGTCCACTCTGCTACGAAGTCTGCTAGGACTTGAGATTTGATAGCTGTCCTTGCCAGGAAAGATATGCCGAAGGGTGCTAGTTCTACTGCCCACTTTCCAATTCTTCCAGTGGAATCTTTGCTTCGGAGCATATCTCCTAAAGGATACGAAGTTGGTACAATTACATTGTGAGCCAAAAAATAATGTCTTAGCTTCCTCGAAGCCATTATCAGAGCATAAACGAACTTCTCAAGTTCGGAGTATCTTGTCTTCGCTCCTGACAATGCTTCGGATACAAAATAGACAGGATTTTGGACCAACTTCCCATTGATATCAGCTTCTCTGACAAGGACTTGCGCTGACTGCTGAGCCTGTGGCTGCAAGATACAGAAGTAGGGTTTCGTCCGCAATAGGCACCGTAAGTGTAGCAAGATTGCTGAGATAATCTTTAATATCTTCGAAGCTTTTCTGACACTCCGGTGTCCATGCAAAATCTTCGGACCCTTTCAAAGCTTTAAAGATTGGCAAGCTCCTCTCCGCAGACCTTGATAAAAACCTGCTAAGTGCGGCCAGACGTCCGGTCAGCTTTTGCACTTGCTTTACATTCTCCGGAGGAGCCATCTTCTGCAGCGCAGTTATTTGAGTAGGGCTAGCTTCAATTCCCCTGCTTGAAACTAAGTACCCTAACAACTTTCCAGCCTTAGCTCCGAATATACATTTTTCGGGGTTAAGACGGATCCCACATGCCCGAAGGCTATTGAATGTTTCTGCTAAGTCTAGGCTATGCTGGTGCTTTAAAGCACTCTTTATTACAATATCATCCATATAGGCCTCCACATTGCGACCTAGTTGATGACCTAGAGCCTTAGCAACTAATCTTGAAAAAGTAGCCCCGGCATTTCTTAGGCCGAAGGGCATTCTTACATAGCAGAAGACTCCCGAAGGAGTTACAAAGCTCGTCTTGATTTCATCTTCGCGCTTCAACCATATTTGATGATAACCGGAATACGCGTCGAGGAAGCTTAGTAACTCCGAACCTGCAGTGGAGTCAACTAATTGATCAATTCGGGGCATGGGGTAGGGGTCACGTGGGCACGCTTTATTCAAAGATGTGAAATCAATGCACATGCGCCACTTTCCGGAGGACTTCTTCCTGACGAAGACTGGGTTGGCTAACCATTCTGTATGGGCCACTTCTCTGATAATCCCAGCCTTCAACAGTTTTTCAACTTCGTCCTTAGCTAGAGCAGCTCTCTCTGCGGACATCTTCCGGAGCCCTTGTCGAACAGGCCGGGCCTTCGGGTTTACAAGCAAGCTGTGCTCAATAATAGCCCGATCGACTCCGGTGATATCTTCGTCAGACCAAGCGAAGACATCCAAATTTTCTTCTACGACCTTTTCCAAGGAAGTTGCAACTTCGGGAGGTAAATCTTTACCAAATTGAAAAGTGTATTCTTTACCATCTTTGACAATGACCTTCGTTGCAATCTCTCCTTCGGGACTTGGTCTTGGAAAAGACTTCTTCGAAGCTTCGGAGGAGGATGAAAAAATTTCTCCATTATCTTGGACACTGTTTACTTGCCTCGGATCGAGAGGAGGACCATGACCATATTCTGCCCTCCGAGCTATGGCTTGATCTCCGAAGATTGTCAGAACTCCTGACTGTGTGGGCATCTTCATGCACAAGTAGTTGTGATGCGCCACAGCTCCGAACTGATTCAACATGCCTCGCCCGAAGATGACATTATAAGCATACGGGGCATCTACTACATCAAAGATAACTTCTTCAGTTCGGGCTAGTAAACCTTCTCCGAAGGTTACTTCCAGGCCTATCTGGCCAAGTGCATCTAGCGGAGGTCCTGCGAAGCCTTGTAGAGGACGAGCCGCTGGGAGGAGATGCTTCCGGGAAATGCATAACTGATCGAAGGCTTGCACAAATATGATATCTGCCGAACTACCTCCGTCAATTAGCACCCTTCGGACTTCTGTTCCTGCAATATCAGCAGTAATAACCAATGGATCTGCATGCGGGAACTTGATACCAGCTGCATCCTCCGCAGAGAAAGATATTGGAACATGAGACCACTCCGGCATTGCAGCTGCAGATGACGAAGTCCCAATGTGGCCTACTTCTCGAACGTACTCTCTTCGCTGTCTCTTGGACATGCTTCCGAGGGTACCTCCTCCGGAGATAGGGAGAACTACTCTCTTCCCTCTATCTTGCCCTTCTTCTTGCTTCGGAGGTGGCATAACATTGGCCACCGGAGGATGCCTTGCAGCATCAAAATTTTCTATCCGCGCCACAGCCTGGACCGGCTCCGAGCGCACTGCTGCTGCTGGACTTCGGTCGGTACTACCTCGACCCGAAGTTCTCTCCAAGTATTCTCCCCGAAGGGTAAGAATAGCCTTGCAGGTGTCAGTTGCATGGCTTCGATTCTCTCCATGAATACAGCAAAAAAGGGTCTGGCCCTTGCCGGCCGTTTTCCCTGGTGGCCTCCAACCGCTGGACTTGTTCCCCGCAGACTGTGGAGCTCTTGGTGCAAACTTCTGCGGGGGTGCAATGTTTAAGACTTCAGAGCGAGGGTGCTTTTGCCCTCTTCTTCTATCATGTTGCACTTCGGAGACTGGTTCTTGCGGCTGAGCCGAAGTTTTCACCTCTGCTTTAACTTCTGTCAACACTGTCGAAGTAGCAGTAGTCCTCCGAAGCCAACCTTCTTCCGACTTCGAGTACTCCTCGAAGTACGACATCAGCTGTGATACTGTGGTGATGCTCTTCCGATGCAATTTATCTAGAAGGCCTTTATGACTGACGCCTTCCCGAGCCGCATCAACCACTGAAGATGTAGACAGCCCCCGGATTTGCGACTTCGTATGAGCGAAGCGCTTGAAGTACTGTCTCAATGTTTCTCCGGGGAGCTGCTTTACTTGGAAAAGGCTTCCTGTCGACATGGGGGGCACGAAGGTGCCCTGAAAGTTACTTATGAACTTCCTCTTCAACTGTGACTAGGAAATGATTGATCCTGGCTTTAAAGACCAGAACCATCGCAACGCCACTCCTTGAAGAGCTAATGGGAAGCACTTCGCCATAGTCTCTCTGTCTCCGCCGCTAGCCTCAATCGCTAAGGCATAAGAACGCACAAACTCACTGGGATCTTCGTCTCCAGCATACTTGCAGAGCTTCGAAGTTTTGAACTTCGGATTGAAGCGAATCTTCTGAAGCTCAGGATGCAATGGAGATTCACTGTCGTAAGAGGCGTTCTCCGGGGCTTCGGGATAATCAAGATCGTCGTCTTCGTGCACTTCGGGGATAGCTGGGGTGGCTTGAGGGCGAAGCCTGTTCGCAGCCTCTTGTCGCCACCTCGCTACTTCGGCTTGAAGATTGGCCATTTGAGTGGCCATATCTCCAAGGCTATCTTCATCTCCTCCGGAAGGACCTTCCGGGTCTTGAGAACTGGTATGATCAGTTCGAATCGGAATGGAGGGTGGCAGAGTGGTTCCGGGCGGTCGGAGTATGGAAGGGGTTGGTGGAGAGGTTTCGTATCCTCGAGGGATAGAAGCCCCTTGCGGAGTTTGAGGTGGAGGGATAGTCGAAGACCCTCCGACTTCGACTGTGTCGAAGGGTATTTCTCCGGAGATCCGAGAGGACCTCCGAGTGGGATTGCGAGGTGCGCTCCGCTTAGGAGGCATGATGCAAGAAATTGGTAGAGAACGAAGTTTTTTGAACTAGGTTCCCCACGGACGGCGCCAACTGTTGGCGTAAAAGATTACGCTAACAGGTTTCTGTAGAAAAGAAACTAACAAACGAAGTGTTTGCGAAGCAAACTGTTCTAAGCCTCCGAAAGGATAATAGCTTAGAATAGTTCGAAAGTATGTATTGAATCACTTGTGATCGGTCCCTATTACAGGGTGAAATGGGGGGTATTTATAGGCCCAAACATTAAGGAAAAGACCTATTTACCCCTCTATTACAACCGACATTAAGGAAACTATTCGGTTTCCTTAATAGGGCTAAAATGGTAAAAGACTAATCTAATAGGATAGAAGATAAGTCTTCCATCTTAGCTGGCAGAAAAGATCTTGAAAGGCTTTGGTTCGAAGACATACTTCGAACCAGTGTCTGTCTTCGGGCTTCGAACCGGGTTCCGAGCATCTTCGAAGAAGGTCTTCGGACAATCTTCGAACTAGCTGGTTGTCTTCATGCTGCTTTGGCAATAACCCCGAAGATGAGATATTTTCCCCCAACACCAAAAGTTCCAGATGTGATTTGAAAGTTCTGGATTCTAGATGAACCTTGGTCGAATTTAATTCGAAATATAAGGGTCAAATCAGAAGTTCCGGGTTGAACTGGAAGTTCCGATCCAGGCGAAACAAATTAGATATGTTGGGTCTTAATATTGATTAAGGGCCTAAGTGCTGGTACTATATAAAGGGAGGAGGGATGATGTGGGGTTGCTGTTGCCTTTGCCAAAACCCTAGATACCACGCTTCTACTCTCCCGGATTGCAAAGCATTGTGATGTTCTCTCCTTTGATCTCTTGAGCAGTGTAAGCATGCCGGCATGAGGAGATCTCATCCCTGTACGTATGGAATCCATGAAGGCGCTTCTCGAATAGTGGTGCTCATCGTCTTCTTCACATGGAGATTGTTAGGCTTCATCAACTTGATCGTCGGTGAATGGACGGAGCAACGCGGGACTGAGTGAGGACATGTTTCCCCAACCTCTTCTTCCATTGCAATAGCGTATCTCATGTTAGAAGGTAACAATCCATGATCCTGTCACTCTTATGGTTCATAGGCTAATGAGGTTAAATTTTAAAATTGTAGGCTAGCGTAGCCTCCCCATATCCCAACAATAGTATCAAAGCCTACGTGCGTAGTGTTTGATCTCGATCGATCATGTATAGAGATACGTGGTAAAAATAGATTGGATCTAATGTTCTCGTGTCAGATTTATTGGAAGTTCCTATTGTGAACTGGAAGTTCCGAACCAAAATAATTTTCGATACAGATAGTTGTTTTCATATGTTCTGGGTTGGACTCAAAAGTTCTGGGTAAAATAATTCTTGAAATATAAGGTTATTTTCGGAAGTTCCGGTTATGAACCAGATGTTCCAAGTCTAATTAAATTTGATATAAAAGGGTAATTTCAAATGTTCCGGTTCTGCTAAACAGGAAGTTCTTGGTCCAATTCAGTCATGCATATATTCTTCGCCTAACTTATTCTTGTAGAGAATGTTGTGACTGGTATGGCCTTGCAAATGTATGAGATGCATGAATGTAATTACATGGACGACGTGTCACTGTTATTACAACCCATGCTTCTTCAATGGTTGTACGGCTTGTGTGTCGACTTGTGATGCTTTGACTCATGTAATTAGTATAGTGCTATTAGTGGTAATAGATTAATACAAGTTCATGGAGGTTTGAAGCATAATGATAGGAACCATAGAGATGGAGATCACCATGAGAAGGGCCATACTATGTCACAATTTATATGATTACTGTTGGCGTAAAAGATTACGCTAACAGGTTTCTGAAGATTAGAAACTAACAAACGGAGTGTTTGCGAAGGAAACTATTCCAAGCCTCCGAAAGGATAATGACTTAGAATAGTTCGAAAGTGTGTATTGAATAACTTGTATTCGGTCCTCATTACAGGGTAAAATGGGGGGTATTTATAGGCCCAAACATTAAGGAAAAGACCTTTTTACCCCTCTATTACAACCGACATAGTGGAAACTATTCGGTACTCTTAATAGGGCTAAAATGGTAAAAGACTAATCTAGTTAGAAAGAAGATAAATCTTCCATCTTAGCTGGCAAAGAGGTTCCTGGAAGAGTCTATGTTCGAAGATGTACTCCGAACTAGAGCCTGTCATCATACTTCGAACTTGACTAGAGGCATCTCCGAAATTATATATCAGACATCTTCATCTTAATCACCAGTCTTTATCTTGTTGCTACGATAATCTTGAAGATGGAATATTTTCCCCCAACACTAGCCCCTCGAATACGCTTCTCCGTTAAATCTGTGATGTTAGGGAAGCAGTATACGCAAGGAAACATATTCATGTGCAGAGATTAGCAGACTCAATACACCTTCGAAATGTATAGAGATGCGAACTTCAAATTATTTTCTAAATGAATTGCATTCGAAGTATTCTAGAATTAACTTGGGAAATCCGAAAGTCTTTTTAGACTTGGAAAAAATAGCCATTGGCTTTTTCCTTCTGACGGAAGTTACATAATGCGTTAATTCCGGAATAAAGTAACGGTCAAGAATGCGAAACGACATAAGCAAACGGTAAAAAATTGAGGTCTGAGCTATAAATAGAGGGCCCGACCCTTTCTTGTACCTTTCCACCGCTTTCGTGCAAACAGACCAACTTTCGAACCCTAGCCTCTCCTTCTCCTTCAAAGCAGCCCAAGAGATCTAATGGCGAAAACCAGCTTCAAGGGTCCGGGAACGGCTTCAACCTTGACTTGGCAGCAAGTTGCGGCGGCAGCGGCGGCCGCTACATTGGCGGCGACTGCTCCGACACCTACAGGAGCAACAATGGCGACGGCGGGGGAAAATCCCCAAAATGTTGGCCATCACGACCTCTGTCCAGCGTCGACAAAATATATGGATCAATCTTATCAGCTAGGACCTTCAACCTGCAGAAGAGAATCACTTGCGGCCGTAGTAGAGGGCAAGATCAGTTCTGGGGTTATGATTCGCAAACCTGGGAAGGAAATCATTCCATCACCGAGACCCGGAGAAGTGGTTGTTTTCGAAGCTTTCTTCGAAGCTGGGTTAGGGCTTCCGACAGTCGACTTTTTAGCGGAGGTATTGGACTTGTTTCATGTCACCCTCTCCCAACTCTCTCCGAATGCGGTAGCACGCCTTGCCATCTTCGAATGGGCGTTGCGAGCCGAAGGTTGTGAAGGAAGAGCGGAGATCTTCGCAACACTACATAGAGCATCATGTCAACCGAAGACCTTCGTAGGCTCCGGAGGTGAAAAGATAGTAGTGTCCTTCGGAAGTATCAACTTCAGACTTCGGGACGAATACGCTCTTCGGTTTCCTGCCAAGGCCATTAATGCTAGATGGTATACTGATTGGGTCTTGAGATGGTTTTACGCCGAAGTTGGGGCAAGCAACCGCCTAGCTGGACCTCTGCGAGAAATTCAATTCTGAAAGGAAGCCTTAGTGCACCCGGATCTAGGCCAACTCGAAGCTCGCTTTAGATTACTTCAAAAAATCAGCCGTCGTTTGAGCATGCGGGACTTAGCCAAAGAATTCCTAGGGCTTCAAATTTCTCCCCTGATGGCCAACTAGCCTATCATCTTCGAAGAGGATTCGGAAGGAGGTCTTCGAAAAATATCTTCAACTTCAAGTCCTGCAGGTAACTTCGAGAACAACATACTCTATGTATATTTATTCGAAGAATTAACAAACTTAACTCATTTTTTAGCTTCTTCAGCCCCTATAACTTCGGAACAAATCGTACGAGCTTCGGAGAAGATTTTGGGTGTTCCAACTCCGACCGAGAAAGAATGGAGAATCAAGTTGGTTGGAAGTTGGGAACGATCTAACAGAGTGTGGGGGCTGCTGGAAATTGCTCCACCCCCTCTGATGGATTGGGTACCTTCGGAGAAACGGCCCAAGAAGAGGAAAGCCGAAGCTGGAACTTCGAGCTCCGCCAAGACTCCGGTTAAAAAGGTGGATCGAAAGCCAAAAGTTCCCGCGCCTTCAAGCCCAAGAGCTTCAATCTCCGATTCTCAAGAGGATGAAGGCAGGTTGCTCGTGAGGTTGATTGACGAGGATGCAGCTCAAAGAGCTGTACGAATTGACGAAACTGCGAACGTGCCGGAGTTTCAAGAGAATCTTGAGCAAGCGAGGACTCCGGCTGTTCAAGAAGATTTACCTCAGGACGGAGCTCCTGTGGATGAGAGTGGAGTCGAAGTCACTGTAGCTTCGATTCCGGATGAGGCAACAACGACTGTTCAGGAAAATGCTCCGACAGTCGAAGATTTGACGCTTGATTCTGACGAAGATCTCGGCTTCGATCCGCCAAGCAGTCCAATGCTCACCCGCCGCCAAAATGTCGAAGGTAAACTTCGAATAATTCTTTTATCCTTTTTTTCTGTGAAATTATACAATGTATAATACCTTTGTTTTTACAGAGTCCACTTCCATGGAAGAAGTCCATCCCGAAGATACAGTTCCTGGACCTTTGACAACTTTGGAGCCAATTCCAGGAGCCACTCAAATGGGGCCTGGAAAAGGCAAAGGGAAGATGGACTCCCTCCCTGCTCCGAGCTCAGGATCAACTCCATCTGAGTCAACAGACGAGAGGCAATCTACTGAGGGGGCCAGTCTACTGGGGCTCCGAAGACCACAGCTCAACACTCCGGACCTTCGCCAAACGAAGATGACAAACAAGCCTTAAGTATGCTCCCCCTTCTAGCTCCTTTCTTGGAGCGAAGAACTGGGCTTCGGACTTTGCTCGAGCCTTTGGATCGAGCTAATCGCGAAGTCGGGGAGACGGACTTGGTGCCCATCTTGAGCGAGGCGGAGAGTTCGGAGCTTAATGCTGCCATGGAATGCGCAGCATACCAGGTACGAAGTATTTGCCAAACAGAATCAAATTTATATACGAATAATTTCTCACCTTGGTTTTTTCTTTTCGCAAGAAACAGTCTTGGCCCGAGCTGTGAACATCTCTAATGAACGTGGAAACATTCACCTTCGAGAGGAAAATGCAACTCTTCAACTAAATCTGACTATCTCCGAAGGTCGAGTGGTCCACATGGACAACATGGTTTCAACAGAGCGTAGGGCCAGACAAAGCTTGGAGGCTGCGAACAAGGAGCTCGAAGCAGAAAAAATTGTGCTTCGGGCAGAAATTGAAAAGATGCGGGTGGAGCACGCTACTGCGGGGGCCGAGCTTGTTAGGCTCCGAGAAGAAGCTAGCCAGCTATTGAATCATAAGAATTCCTTAACTACGGAAGCGGCTAGGCTCTCTGGAGTAATAGAAGAGCTAACTTCGATGAAGGATGTGTTAATTGAAGATAAGCTGAAGTCTGAGAAGGTAGCTGTGGAGGTCATGGACCAATTGCTAGGCGTTCTGGAGTACTCCGGTACTACTGGGACGCTTCCTTCGGATGACAACATCTCCCTATTGCGCCGGCTGAAAATGATTCAAGGAGTAGCGAAGCAAATGAAGACAGCAGGCATTCGTTATGGAGAAATCTCCGGACAAGTGGCTGTTGTTGGCCTACTTCGTTACTACGAAGATTTGGGTCGATCGATAACTCCGAGCGTAGGAGAGGGTCCTATTACCTTCGATGACGACCAGCTTCTTACTCCCTCTGAAGGTGTGGCCGCTGCTTGGCAAGCCTTTCAAACCTCATAGAGAGCCGAAGGTCGCTCTGCGATTAAGGCCTGGATTGACGAAGGACAACGCCAGAAGCAGGCTCGATCCCAAGCTTCGAGCAGTCAGCCTCGTCCAAACCAGCAGGTTTAGAATTACCTTAGGATCTTCAACTATGTAAAGCATTACGCTTATGTACATTTATGAATGAAGATTTGTTTATCATGTTTTTAGGCTTTGCCTCATATGGAAGATGTCGAAGTGTTAGATGTTAACGACGAACTTCGCTTATTATGGGCTACCTTTGATATCTTAAAACTTCACAAGCGTCCTCGATTTCTAATTCCTCGAGATAGTTACGGAGCAATTATGTCCGAAATAAGTAAAGATATACTATCTTGTATTAAAGAGGAAGAAAAAGAAGTTAACTTGGAAACTTCGTCTTCTGAAGACATTATATGGTCCGAAGACGAAGATGATGTTCAAAGTAAAAAGCCTAAAGAACTTGGAAGCTGGGAAAGAAGTCCCGAAAGGCTTTGAACTTGAGCCGAGCTTCAACAAGAAAAAAAAGACTTTAGAGCTTCGAAGGGAGGTAGAAGAGTTAAACGTAAAGTCGTTCCAACCCTAGCTCTAGAGATCGAAGAGGTCTTCGATTCCTTCTTCGTATAGATACCAATTTTTCATGATGTAATCATATTTGCTCGAATAATAAATATCGATTTAAAATTGTCTCCCTATTTATTAGCCCCTCTTTGGGCGTAAGCAACTTCGAACTGTGTTCAAAGATGGTTAGGCACAAAGAAAAACTTAGGAGTACAATTTTGGGGGTTCGGAGCCCCTCAGTAATTTAAAGATCTTTTAAAATCTTATAAAATGTCTTCGACTATTTGTAATCTGAAGAATGGCAACTTAGTACCTTCTGTTTTTGAAAAGAAATCACTTGAGATAACTTTCCGGACACTTGAGTGTCTTAGATAATTTGTCTCTTTGGACTTTCCTAACAGACATTCGAAGCTCATGGCTCAAACTCTGTTTTGTTTTGGCCTCCTTCGGCTCTTTTTTGCGAATTCTGTCAAACCAGTGGTTTGGAGTTCACATTGGTCTCTTTGGACTCTTTTTACGGATGTCTACAAGCCGGTGGCTTGGACTCCGCATGATTTGGTCTCCTTGGACTCTTTTTACGGATGTCTACCAGCCGATGGCTTTGACTCCGTATGATGTGGTTTTGGGCTCTTTTACAGATGCCTACAAGCCAGTGGCTTGGACTCCGGATTATGTCAGCCCCCACGTCGGAAACTTCGAACCAATGGTTCAAAGCCCGAAAATATGATTCAAATTAATGACACTTCCCTCTCGGTTAACTCCACGGTTCCAGTGCGTCCACTCGGAAGCTGGAAGTTTATGAGGGGTAGACACTATCTGAACCATATGCTTTATTAATTCTGAAGATGATTACAAATGATTACAAGAAGACCCTATGCGAAGTATCACTTTAGGTGCTCCTCATGCCAAGTATGTGCTAACTCTTCACCTTCCAAATTAGCTAATTTAAAAGAGCCAGGACGTCCTGAACGAACAATTAAGTATGCACCTTCCCATTTATTTCCTAATTTTCCTAGCGCTATGATGCTTCGTAAAACGAGATGACCCGGTCTAAGCTCATTGATCTTAACCTTCGGGTCAAACCAAGCCTTCGTCTGCTGATGATACTTTGATAAATTGGCTACAGCTCGAAGTCTTGTCTCCTCTATTAAATCCAGCGAAGCTTGTCTTTCTCCTTCAATATCTGGTTCAGTGCTGCGAAGTTATCCTCCTTTGAGCTCCGTTGGAGTCATAGCTTCATCTCCGAATAGCAATCTGAATGGAGTGAAACCTGTGGACCTTGTTTGCGTAGTCCGAATGGACCATAAAATCTTCGGAAGTTCTTCGGTCCACAGTCCTTTTGCTAATCCTACTATCCTTCGATTTAGCCCTGACAAAATATTTCTATTGGCTCTTTCTACAGCTCCATTAGACTGAGGATGCCTCACTGCAGCAAAACATAACTGGATGCCTAGATCTTCGCAGAACTTTCTGAAAGGTTCTGCATCGAACTGTGTTCCATTATCAATTGTGAGTTGTCTAGGCACTCCGAACCGGCAAATGATACTTTTCCAAAAGAATTTCTGTACATTGTTCGAAGTGATAGCTGTTAAGGGCTCTGCTTCTACCCACTTAGAAAAATATTCAATAGCTACCACTGCGAACTTTAAATTTCCTTAACTACTGGAAAGGGACCAATCAAATCCATACCCCATCTGGCCATGGGCCATACCGGAGCAATAACTTGAAGAGCTGTTGGTGGGCGATGACTCCATCGACCCATCCACTGACATCCTTGGCATGTGCGGACTAAGTTCTCCGCATCTGCTACTATCGTAGGCCAATAAAGCCCCTGACAAAGTGTTTTTCCTGCCAAAGCTCGAGGGGCTAGATGGCTACCGCAAAGCCCTTCATGAATATCTCGAAGAATATCTTGGCCTTCGGTTTGGGATATACATCGGAGTAAAGGGGAACATACTCCGACCTTGTATAAAATACCGTTGATTATTTGATAATTCCTGGCTTTGAGTTTCAATCATGAAAACTGTGGCTCTTCAAATGAATTTGCTCCTGCTTGCAAAAGTTCCATGATCGAATTTCTCCAATCTGTAGTTGGAATGCAAAGAATCTTTGCGGAGGGAATTTGTGGCACTGAAGGTGTACTGAGCTCCTCATAAAAAGCCTCTTCTGGTATATCCATAGCTCCGGCTGCAGCTTTTGCTAAGATGTCCCCTTGCACATTTTCTGCTCTTGGTATACTCCGAATGGAAATACCCTTGAATTGTGCTTCGATCTTACAGATTTCTTCTAAGTATTTTGCAAGCTGTGGATGCCGAACTTGAAAACTTTTATCTACGTGCCCTGCTACTATTTGAGAATCTGTCTTTATAACAACTCTTGTAGCCCCTAGAGCACGTGCTTTTCGGAGTCCCAGTAGAATCCCTTCATACTCCGCTATATTATTGGTAGACTTAAAGTTGAGTCTTGCGGAGTACATTGCTCTTTGCCCTGAAGGCGAAATTAAAACTGCTCCAACACCTTCTTCGGATGCTTGGAAAGCTCCATCAGAAAAAACAGTCCAAATTCCTTCACTTGACTTCTCCGGAACCCACGTTGCAGGGGGAGTCCATTCTGCTACAAAATCTGCTAAGACTTGCGATTTGATTGCTGTCCTTGCCAAAAAGGATATGCCGAAGGGTGCTAGTTCAACTGCCCACTTTCCAATTCTTCCAGTGGAATCTTTACTTCGGAGCATATCTCCCAAAGGATACAAAGTTGGTACAATTACATTATGAGCTAAAAAATAATGTCTCAATTTTCTCGAAGCCATTATCAGAGCATAAGTGAACTTTTCGAGCTCGGAATACCTTGTCTTCGCTCCTGATAATGCTTCGGACACAAAATAAACTGGATTTTGTACCAACTTCCCATTGAAATCCATTTCTCTGACAAGGACTGCGCTGACAGCAGAGCTTGTAGCTGCAAGGTAAAGGAGTAGGGTTTCGTCCGCAGTAGGCACCGTGAGTGTAGCAAGATTACTGAGATACTCTTTAATATCTTCGAAGCTTTTCTGACACTCTGGTGTCCATGAAAAATCTTCGGACCCTTTCAATGCTTTAAAGATGGACAAACTTCTCTTCGCAGACCTTGATAAAAATCTACTAAGTGCTGCCAGATGACCAGTCAGCTTTTGCACTTGCTTTAAATTTTCTAGAGGAGCCATCTTCTGTAGCGCAGTTATCTGAGTAGGGCTAGCTTCAATCCCTCTGCTTGAAACTAAATACCCTAACAACTTCCCAGCCTTAGCTCCGAAGATACATTTCTCGGGGTTAAGACGAATCCCACATGCCCGAAGGCTATTAAATGTTTCTGCTAAGTCTAGGCTATGTTGGTGCTTTAAAGCACTCTTTATTACAATATCATCCATAAAGGCCTCTACATTGTGACCTAATTGATGACCCAAAGCCTTAGCAACTAACCTCGAAAAAGTAGCCCCGGCATTTCTTAAGCCAAAGGGCATTCTTACATAACAGAAGACTCCCGAGGGAGTTACGAAGCTTGTCTTGATCTCATCTTCGCGTTTCAACCATATTTGATGATAACTGGAGTACGCATCAAGGAAGCTTAATAACTCCGAACCTGTAGTGGAGTCGACCAATTGATCAATTCGGGGCATGGGGTAGGGGTCACGAGGGCATGCTTTATTCAAGGATGTGAAATCAATGCACATGCGCCACTTCCCGGAGGATTTCTTCTTGACGAAGACTGGGTTGGCTAACCATTCTGTGTGAGCCACTTCTCTGATAATCCCAGCCTTCAACAATTTTTCAACTTCTTCCTTTGCAAGAACAGCTCTTTCTGCAGACATTTTTCGGAGTCCTTGCCGAACAGGCCAGGCCTTCGGGTTTACGAGTAAACTATGCTCAATAATATCCCGACTGACTCCGGTGATGTCTTCGTCAGACCAAGCAAATACATCTAAATTCTCTTCAACTACTTTTTCTAAGGAGGTAGCAACTTCTGGAGGTAAATCTCTACCAAATTGAAATGAATATTCTTTACCATTTTTAACAATAACCTTCGTTGCAATCTCTCCTTCAGGACTTGGTGTTGGGAAGGATTTCTTCGAAGATTCGCTAGGAGCAGAAAAATTTTCTTGATTATCTTCCACACTATTCACTTGTCTTGGATCAAGAGGGGGGCCGTGACCATACTCCGCTCTTCGGGCGGTAGCTTGATCTCCGAAAATAGTGAGCACTCCCGCTTGTGTGGGCATCTTCATGCACAAGTAATTGTGGTGTGCCACAGCTCTGAACTGATTTAACATGCCTCTTCCGAAGATGACGTTGTAGGCATATGGAGCATCCACGACGTCGAAGATTACTTCCTCTGTCCTGGCTAACAATCCTTCTCCGAAGGTAACTTCCAGGCCAATTTGGCCGAGTGCATCGAGCGGAGGTCCTGCGAAGCCTTGCAAAGGACGAGCCGCTGGAAGAAGGTGTTTTCTGGAGATGCATAATTGATTGAAGGCTTGAACAAAAATAATGTCTGTCGAACTACCTCCGTCAATTAGCACTCTTCGAACCTTAGTTCCTGCAATGTCGGTAGTAATGACAAGTGGGTCTGCATGTGGAAATTTAATGCCAGCTGCATCCTCTGCAGAAAAAGATATTGGCACATGGGACCATTCAGGCATAGCAGCTACAGACGACGAAGTTCCAATGTGCCCCACTTCTCTGACATACTCTCTTCTCTGCCTTTTTGACATGCTTCCGAGAGTACCTCCTCTGGAGATAGGGAGAACTACTCTTTTTCCTCGGTCTTGCCCCTCTTCTTTCTTCGGAGGTGGCATAATATTGACCACCGGAGGGCGTCTTGCAGCTTCGAAGTTTTCTATCCGCGCCACAGCCTGGACAGGCTCCGGACGCACTTCAGCTAGAACTCGGTCAATAGTACCTCGACCCGAAGTTCTCTCTAGATATTCTCCTCTCAGGGCAAGTATAGCTTTGCATGCATCAGTTGCGTGACTTCGGTTTTCACCATGAATACAGCAGAAAAGGGTCTGGCCCTTGCCAGCCGGTTTCCCTAGCGGCCTCCAGCCGCTGGCCTTGTTTCCCGAAGGTTGCGGAGCTCTTTGGGCAAACTTCTGCGGGGGTGCAATGTTTAGAACTTCTGAACGAGGATGCTTTTGCCCCCTTCTCTTATCATGCTGAACTTCGAAGATAGGTTCCTACGGCTATGCCAAAGTTTTCACTTCCAATTTTACTTCCTGTAGTATGGACGGAGTAACTGTAGTTCTCCGAAGCCATCCCTCTTCTGACCTTGCATATTCTTCAAAATAGGACATCGGCTGAGAAACAGAAGATATGCTTTTCTGGTGGAGTTTATCAAGGAGGCCTGGATGAATGACTCCTTCCCGAGCTGCGTCAACTACTGAAGACGTAGTTAACCCTCGGATCTGCGACTTCGTATGAGCGAAACGCTTGAAGTATTGTCTTAAGGTTTCTCCAGGGAGCTGCTTCACCTGGAAAAGACTTCCCGTCGACATTGGAGGCATGAAGGTGCCTTGGAAGTTACTCACGAACTTTTTCTTCAATTGTCCCCATGAACTGATTGATCCTGGTTTTAAAGACCAGAACCATCGCAAAGCTACTCCCTGAAGAGCTAGGGGGAAACATTTTGCCATGGTGTCTCACACTCCTCCACTGGCTTCAATCGCCAGAGCATAAGATCAGACAAATTCTCCAGGATCTTCATCTCCGGCATACTTGCAAAGCTTCGAAGTCTTAAACTTCGGGTCGAAGCGAACTTTTTGCAGTTCAGGATGCAGCGGAGATTCGGTATCAAAGGAGGCTTTCTCCGGGGCTTCAGGATAGATAGGTTCATCGTCTTCAGGTACTTCCGGAATAACTGGGATGGCTTGAGAGCGAAGCCTATTTGCAGCTTCTTGCCGCTATCTCGCTACTTCAGGTTGAAGACTGGCCATTTGAGCGGCCATATCACCAAGATTGTCTTCATCTCCTCCGGAAGGATCTTCTGGGTCTTGAGAACTGTAAGGATCAGTTCGGAGTGGAACTTGAGGTGGAAGAGGAACTCCGGGTGGTCAAAATATAGATGGAGTTGGCGGAGGAACTCAGTATGCTCGAGGAATGGGAATCCCTTCCGGAGTTTGAGGTGGAGGAAACGTCGAAGGTCCTCCGACCTCAACTGTGTCTGGAGATATCACTCCAGAGGTCCGAGGGGACCTCCGAACAGGGTTACCAGTTGCGCTCCACTTAGGAGGCATGGTGTAAGAAGTTGGTAGAGAACGAAGTTTCTTGGACTAAGTTCCCCACGGACGGTGCCAACTGTTGGCGTAAAAGATTACGCTAACAGGTTTCTGAAGATTAGAAACTAACAAACGGAGTGTTTGCGAAGGAAACTATTCCAAGCCTCCGAAAGGATAATGACTTAGAATAGTTCGAAAGTGTGTATTGAATAACTTGTATTCGGTCCTCATTACAGGGTAAAATGGGGGGTATTTATAGGCCCAAACATTAAGGAAAAGACCTTTTTACCCCTCTATTACAACTGACATAGTGGTAACTATTCGGTACTCTTAATAGGGCTAAAATGGTAAAAGACTAATCTAGTTAGAAAGAAGATAAATCTTCCATCTTTGCTGGTAAAGAGGTTCTTGGAAGAGTCTATGTTCGAAGATGTACTCCGAACTAGAGCCCGTCATCATACTTCGAACTTGACTGGAGGCATCTCCGAAATTATATATCAGACATCTTCATCTTAATCACCAGTCTTTATCTTGTTGCTACGATAATCTTGAAAATGGAATATTTTCCCCCAACAATTACCTATGGTGCTTATGTTCCTGACATACTATTCTTTCATGTTGAGTGTGCGGTAGGCATCGTTACCCTGATAAAATAGTTTCCGTCAGAAAATTAAGTATTTATGCTCTTTCTAATAACTACACCTACCAAGGTTCTCGATCATCAATGGTGGGTCTACCAAAGTAGGGTGCCATTTTTATCTTGACCAGTTAGGGTGGATGTCGGACAACCACATACATAGTATTGGTTTTTCTTAACAAATATTTCAAAACAATTTTGGGCTTTGGGGCACAGAGTTGGGAGTTAGGCATTTGATGCTACCCCAATAAACAAGAGTCACATATGATGTGATTAGCAAGTGTTGCTTACCTATGTCACAAATCTTCTAGCAATGATGTCAAAATTCACTAGGAGTTAGTTGACTATAGATCTTGTCTCACTATTTTTCATTAGAGGGGAAGCGACTATTTTTCATATAGTGAAACATTTTTTATTAGATAGAATATCAACATACTGTTGGCGTAAAAGATTACGCTAACAGATTTAAAGAACTTGAAAGACTAACAAATGAAGTGTTTGTTTAAGAAGACTATTCCAAGCCTCTGAATTGGATAATAGCTAGAGATATTTCAAAGTGTGTATTGAATATCTGAGTATTCGATACCCTTTACAGAGAGAAGAGAGGTATTTATAGACAAAATACATTGGGAAAAGACTCCTTTACCCTCTAATTACAACCGACTTAGAAGATAATGTTTAATATTCTTCGTAGGGTTAAAAAAGTAAAAGATTAATCTAATAAGTGAGAAGATAATTCTTCTGTCCTTGCTGGCAGTACCCCTTTGGGTAAAGAGGCTGCGGGAGGCTTCGTCACGCCGGGGCCTTGACGGAGACCTTCACTGTAAAGAGCTTCGAATAGAGCGAAGCTTCGATGCTTTTAGGGTCTTCGGAGACCAACCCTTCTAACTTCATTTCTTCTCATTGTATTGATGTTGAGGCTTCCTTAATTACTGAAGGATGAAATATTTTCCCCCAACAGTAGCCCCTTGAATACTTCTCTCCGAATTGTCTGTGCAGTGAAGAGGGAAGTATACACAAGAAATAATTTCATGTCTAGAATTTGGAAAAAGAAGTTTGAAAGCCCTTACAACTATTAGAAATATTCTGAAGTAAAGGATCTCCGGACTCGAATCTTGTTCGGAGGCGTCCAAGGGAATTGATTTGGAGTCAGATTTCTTTTGGAGCAAAAATAACCGTTAGACTCAAATTAGAGCCGTTGCTCTCTGAAAAGGCTAACGGTCGCACGATCTCCGACGGTTGCAACTCTTCATGAGATGACCCTGTATGTTATGACGACATCGAAACCAAAACAGAGCAACCCAAACGTTTCTCTGTAACGTACAGTACAAGGAATTCCAAGTGCTATAAAAAGGAGAGTAAAAGTGAATTTTAGACACTTTACCAACTGCTTCCGCACACTTCCTTTATTCTTCCTGAGCACATACTCTTAGTCCTCTTGCTTACTTCGATGGCGAAAACTAGCAACAAAGCTCATGCGCCTGCTTTGACTTTGGCTCAGCAGCAGGCAATGGCGGTGGCAACGGAAGCGGGGCCTTCAGAGAATCCACTTCCTACCGGTCCTCACGATCTCTGCCCAGCGTCCGCCAAGTATACGGACCAATCGTATATCTTGGGGGCATCGTCTTGTTCGAAGAAGATGATCGCCGCAGCGGTCGCTAGGAAGATTGGGCCCAGAATGAAGGTGCGTCTTCCTAGGAAGAAGGTGATTCTAGTGCCGCACGCAGGAGAGGTGGTAGTGTTCGAAGCTTTTTTCGAAGCTGGACTTGGGCTTCTAGTGGTGGAATTCCTAGAGGAGGTACTGGACCTGTTCCATGTAACGCTCCCCCAGCTTTCCCCAAATGCAATCGCTCGCCTAGCCATTTTTGAGTGGGCCATGCGGGGTGAAGGGTGTGCGGGGAGGGCTGAAATCTTCACTGCTCTCCAGAAAGCTTCATGCCAACTGAAGACATTCATCGGACTCATAGGGGAGAAGATGGTGATTGCCTTCGGGAGTATAAATTTCCAACTCCGCGATGAGTTCCAAGATCGATTCCTAGCGAAGGCCATTAACGATAGGTGGTACTCCGACTGGATCCTCCGTTGGTGCTATGCAGACGTGGGGTCGACCTGCGCCTTGGCGGGGCCCTTAGAGGAGATCATGTATTGGAGGGAGGCTGTAACACCCCAAATTTTCAAAGAAATAAAAATATCATTTAATATATTTTTCTGGAATTATTTAATTTGGAAATACCTTTAATGCCCTTCTTAGCCTATTTTGAACTACAACCTAGATGAAATGACCAAACCAGAGGCTGGAAAATTTTGTATGAGTTCCCAAGACCAAAATATATTTTTGAGAATTTTTACAAATTTTTATCACCCTTGGAAGTAGCCTAAATATTTAAAATCAATTTATGTAATTATTTTTATTCGGAAAATAATTGAAACAGTAACGGGCCCCTTCCCCCTCTTCTCTCTCTCCCGGCCGGCCCAGCCCACTCCTCCCCGTGCCCCCGACTGACAAACGGACCCCACCCGTCAGTGACCCCCTCTCTCTTTGCATGCGCCCGACAACCAGACCCCACCTGTCGGCGCCAACCGAACCCCTCGCGTCCGACCGCCCGACCCCACCCGTTAGTCGCCTCACCCGTTCGCTCATGCTCGTCGACCGGTGGCCCCCGTCTGTCAGATCCTTCGTCTTCGTGAGATCCGCCCCCAAATCCCCCCTCGACGGCCGATGCCTTAATGCGCCTCGGATCCGTTGCTCCCGACCCCCTCTCCCCAAATTGAGCCTAGCATTCAAACCCCCTTCCCCTGCCGGTGACCCTATTTAAACCCCCCTGGTACCCTGCATTTGACCCCCACGCTCACACGCTGCAAGAACGAACAGAACGCCCTCGCTACGGTTTTTAACACTCCTCCGCCGCCCGCACTCCAGTCACTGCTCGCCGTCGCTGGAGTCCCCCTCCGCCCTAGGTGACCGCACCTCTGTGACCACCAGAACCTCACCGACCTCGGCCACCCCTCTGCCGACGACGGACCCCACCAGAACGCCATCGCCGACGAGGAACCCAAACCACTCCGCCGTCTACCCTCGTTGCCGACCACGCTCCGACGACCTCTCGCTTCGCCTAAGGTACCCTCGTGATCCCCGTAGTGTCCTCTTTCCATTTTAGCCCTTAGGACCCCTCACCGTCGCTCGCCGTGGCCTCTGGCCCGCTCGCCATCGCCAGAGAAGACGACCGGCACGGGTCGAGTACCCGTGCCGTGTCGGATTCGATCATGGCCGTGCGATCTAGATCTAACGGTGGTGATTAAATCATCTATGCGGTTTAATCCACGCCGTCGGATCTGAGCGAAGCGGTACGGTGTAATCTCATGCGTTCGTTAGTATTTAAAATTCGCATTCAATCTGGGTTGTCCATCGCATACCGGTTCGACGTTTTAATCTTGGCCGTCCACGATGACTTAGCGCCCCTGCCTCGCCCGTGGTCGCCCGATCGCGATCCAACAGCGGATCTCGATCCGGCGCACGCGTACAGTGCGCGGGTGCACCGTGAGCCCGGTTCACCGTGGACCCGAGGCTGTTTTTGATTTAAATTAAATTCCACAAACAATTTTAAACTTGTAAAATTCATATCTGACACATTTTAACTCCAAAAATTATCATTTCAATTCCAGAAAATTTATAATTTTATTCTCTACATGTTAATGCAATAAAAACAGTATGCTAACTTTGAATATCTCATACTTATTTAATAGGGTATTCAAATGCACTTTAGGGTAAATTACAAAATGATTCATTTCAATTTTAGCAAAATTTATCTTTTATTCTTTTCCTGTTAATACAATGAAACCACTAAGTTTACTCTGAACCTTTTATTTTAAATCAGTTAGAAAACTTAAAATAAAATTGTTCACATTATTATCTCTTTTATAAAGGACAACATTTCATTATAGTTCATTTTAAAATATTCATAAAATGAACTCCAGAAACTTAACAACTTCATTTTCCTTAAATTAACCCGATCAAAACCTATGTGCTTGTTGTGTGATTTTAGATTGTTTAATTGAATGCTATATTTATTTTATTTATATCGAGAAGACTACGACGTCGCCGAGGAGCCAAAATATTTTCCCGAAGTTCCTCCCTCCCCTTTCGCTGAATAAGGCAAGTCACCAAACCAATCTTTTGAGCATATTGAACCCATGTTTTACTAAACTATCGCTAAAACACATAGGATATACATGCATTTAGTCAAATGAATCCCTTACAATACATTTATTAGGATCCCCCGACCTTGATGTGCAACCCAAGCCATGCTATCTAGCCTAAACTCTTTGTCACCATATGATTAGTACTATTAGCTAGTGTCCAATGTATTGACACGATTGCTATAGGATTAAAAATGAGTCGTAGCGATTGGAATCTACTATATAATCCCCGTTGTTCTCATCTCTAGAATGCTGTTGGTGATAGAGTTCTGGTTGTGAGTGTATGCATGGTGGGTTCCGGGTGCAAGCTAGGGCATTGGTCGGTAGCACCCGGGGCACTATAAGGACCGGTCTGAGGGATCCGTTGCAATACACTTCCGTACTAACCACAAGTCTAATGGGTAAGTCCTAACTAAGGTATGGAGTGTTCCAAACCAAGGCCACCACTTGGAGATGGGTCAAGCAGCACATGCGGGTGGCTTGTACCGACGTGGCACAAAAAGGGGTGCGACGTTAGCCGGGATGCGGCCCGGCGCGCCGACGAAACCTAGAGCAGGTGGTTATCGCTTGGAGCATTTCATGCCGAGGTTTTGGCACGAGTTTGAAGGATATGCTCTGATTTGGTGGGAGCAACTTCTCCAAGATCGTGAAGAATATGGAGAACATCCTATTGCCACATGGGCAGAGATGAAACGTGAAATGAGAAGACGTTTCGTGCCGAAGCATTATCGGCGTGATCTTTTTGATAAACTACAGAATTTGAAACAAGGAAGTTATTCTGTTGAAGAGTATTATAAAGAGATGGAGAAGGCAATGATTAGAGCCAACGTATATGAAGATGAAGAACAAACTATGGCACGATTCATGGCTGGGTTGCATCGAAATATTCAACGCATTATTGAGTTTCATTCGTAGCGTCGTCTTATTGATTTGGTACATCAAGCCACCAAAGCTGAACGCCAACTGCAGCAAGATACCAAGAGCAGTAAGTCTTTGCCTTTTGGTACGAGGACTATGTCTGGAGGAAGCAAGTTAAATTCTAAGTTTACTACTGCACCGTCAGCTGCGAAAGGTTCATTTGGAGGCTCACGTTCTAATGCTCAAAGTAATTTTAGTGGGAAGAACTCTGCTGCCCCGAGCACGAGTTCCAAACCAACAGCTTCCACCTCCACTTCAGTGGGTTCTACATCCAAGAGCAGTGGGATTCAGTGTTTCAAGTGTGGAGGTCATGGACATGTTGCTAGAGAGTGTCCAAATAATAGAGTGATCATTGTAACTGATAATGGAGAGTACGAATCAGCCAGTGAAGAGGAAGATATGGAAGAAGAAGCCCATGAAGAAGAGGAACATACCGGCTGTGATTTTGAGCAAGGTGCTGCTCTTGTGGTGGCCCCAATATTGAGTGTTCAGATGAAGGAAGCTGAGAACGGCCAGCGGCATAATTTATTTCAGACAAGAGCCAAGATGCAAGATAAGGTAGTAAAGATGATCATTGATGGAGGAAGCTGCAAAATCTTGCTAGTCGTGAGATTGTTGACAAGCTTGATCTGAAACTTCTGCGACATCCTCATCCATATCATGTCCAATGGCTTAATGATTCCGGTGACATCAAGATTGGATACAAAGTAAAAGTTCCCTTCAAGATTGGTGAATATGTTGACACGGTAGAGTGTGATGTGGCACCCATGTCCGTATGTCACATACTACTCGGGAGGCCATGGCAATATGATCGATATACTCAGCATTGCGTGAGAACAAATCAGTACACTCTAGATTTGAAGGGGAGGAAGTTTGTACTCAAACCTATGACACCACAGCAAATTCTTGCTGATCATTTGCAAAAGAGCTCTAGTATGAGAGATGAGAATGGAAAGGAAGAGAAAAAGAATTCGAGTGCCTTCCACAAATCAGAGAGTGAGAGCCACCAGCCCAATATGAGAAAAAAATTGAGAGATCAAAAGAAAGAAGAAGAAAAAAATTTAGTCATGTTAGCCACAAAATCTGAGATGAGAGAAGTAAGGAACAACCCAGATCAAGTACTCTTTGTACTTGTGTGCAAAGACATTTTAGTGTCAGCTAACGATAACACCTCTTTTCCTAGTATGGTGTCTCATCTTTTGCAGGAATATGAGGACGTTTTTCCAAAGGAAACCCCGAATGGATTACCTCATGTACGTGGGATTGAACATCAGATCGATCTTATTCCGGGGGCTGCTCTTCCAAATCGACCACCATACCGCACCAATCCTGAAGAAACAAAGGAGATACAAAGGCAAGTACAAGAACTGCTCGATAAAGGTTATGTTCGTGAAAGCTTAAGTCCTTGTGTTTTTCCTGTTATTTTAGTACCAAAAAAAGATGGTTCTTGGAGGATGTGCGTTGATTGTAGAGCCATAAATAACATCACTATTCGCTATCGCCATCCTATTCCTCGATTAGAAGACATGCTTGATGAATTAAGTGGTTCCATAATATTCACTAAAATTGATTTGAAAAGTGGGTACCATCAAATAAGAATGAAAGCTGGAGATGAATGGAAAACTGCTTTTAAAACAAAATTTGGGCTGTACGAATGGCTAGTTATGCCTTTTGGTTTGACTAATGCTCCAAGTACTTTTATGAGATTGATGAACCATGTTTTGAGAGCCTTCATTGGAAAATTTGTGGTTGTTTATTTTGATGATATCTTAATTTACAGCAAGTCTTTTGAAACGCACATGAATCATATTCGACAAGTCCTAGATGAGCTCCGAAAGGAGAAATTATTTGCTAACCTTGAGAAGTGCAGTTTTTGCACAAACCATGTTGTGTTCCTTGGCTTTGTTGTTTCAGGAAAAGGAATTGAAGTGGATGAAACCAAGGTGAAAGCCATCAAGGATTGGCCAACTCCAACGAATGTAAGTCAAATAAGAAGCTTTCATGGTCTAGCTGGATTTTATAGGAGATTTGTTAAAGATTTTAGTACCATTGCTACTCCCTTAAATGAGTTAACAAAGAAAGGTGTTGAATTTAAATGGGGAAGTTCACAAGAAAATGCTTTTCAAGAATTAAAGAAACGCTTAACTGAAGCACCATTGCTTGTTCTTCCTGATTTCACTAAAACTTTTGAAGTAGAATGTGATGCCAGTGGAATTGGCATAGGAGGGGTTTTAATGCAGCAAGGCAAACCTGTAGCATATTTTAGTGAAAAATTGGGAGGTGCTCAATTGAATTATTCTGTATATGATAAAGAATTGTATGGTTTGGTGCGTGTACTTGAAACATGGCAGCATTATTTATGGCCAAAAGAGTTTGTTATCCATTCCGATCATGAAGCTTTAAAGTATTTGAAAGGCCAAGCAAAACTAAACCGACGCCATGCCAAATGGGTTGAGTTCATCGAGACATTTCCATATATTGTGAAGTATAAGAAAGGTAAGGACAATGTGGTTGCTGATGCTTTGTCTAGAAAAATCGTGTTGCTAAACCAACTTGAGGTGAAGGTTATAGGTCTTGAAAGTTTGAAAGACATGTATAATGATGACCCTAAATTTTCAGAACCATACACTCATTGTAAAGATGGAAAAGGTTGGGAAAAGTATCATATACATGATGGATTTTTGTTTAGGGCTAACAAGCATTGTGTTCCAAATTCTTCGGTTAGATTGCTTTTATTGCGGGAGTCCCATGGAGGAGGATTGACAGGTCATTTTGGACAAAAGAAAACCTATGAGCTGCTAGGTGATCACTTCTATTGGCCCAAGATGAGGAGAGACGTCATCCGGTTCGTGGAGCGTTGCATCACTTGTCACAAAGCTAAGTCTAAACTGAACCCTCATGGTTTATACACTCCTCTACCTGCTCCTAAAATTCCTTGGGAAGACATAAGTATGGATTTTGTTCTGGGATTGCCTAGAACTCAGAGAGGAAAAGATTCTGTTTTTGTTGTGGTTGATAGATTTTCAAAGATGGCTCATTTTATCCCTTGTAACAAGAGCGACGATGCTTCACATGTTGCTAATTTATTTTTCAGGGAAATTGTGAGGTTGCATGGGGTGCCTAAGACCATTGTATCTGATCGTGATGTCAAGTTTGTGAGCTACTTCTGGAAAACATTGTGGTCCAAGCTGGGGACCAAGCTTCTATTCTCGACCACTTGTCATCCTCAAACCGACGGACAAACTGAAGTGGTGAATCGAACCCTGTCAATGTTGCTGCGAACAATGGTGAAAAAGAAACTGAAAGATTGGGAGGACTACTTGCCTCATGTGGAGTTTGCTTATAACAGGGCAGTACATTCTACCACTAATTTGTGTCCTTTTGAAATTGTTTATGGGTTCAAACCCATTGCTCCGATAGATTTGTTGCCTTTGCCATTACAGGAGAGAACCAATATGGAAGCCTCCAAGCGTGCTGCATATGTCAAGAAGATACATGAGAAAACAAAAGAAGCAATCGAGCTAAAGGCGACACGTAAGGCTGCAAGTATGAACAAGCATAGAAAGAAGGTGTCGTTTGAACCAGGCGATTTTGTGTGGATTCACTTGCGTAAAGATCGCTTTCCTGATAAGCGCAAGTCCAAGCTGATGCCACGAGGGGATGGTCCATTTCGTGTTCTTGCCAAGATCAACGATAATGCATACAAGATTGACCTTCCACCGAGCTATGGCGTAAGCAACTCCTTAAATGTTGCTGACCTATCAGCATTCACAAGTGAAGACATTTTAGAGTCGAGGACGACTCCTTTTCAAGAGGGGGAGGATGATATGACCACGCCGACCACTCCAACCTCTACACCGACCACTTCGACCACAGCGACTCCAATACATGTTTTTGATGGACCAATTACACGCAGTCGAGCTAAGAAGCTTCAACAAGAGGTGCACGCGCTACTTTGTGAAATTCATTTTACTATTAATGAGAGTTATATACTACCTAAGTCGTGTACATTGCTAATGCTCAGGTTTACCAAGAAGGATGACAAGAACTCACAAGGAAATGGACACATAGAAGAATCATGCTCGAACCAAGCCAGTCCTGCAGAATCGTCTCAAAGAAATAATCATAACCTTTGATTTACAAAAGCTATGAAGGCAAATGAGCACTTTTTGGAAAACTCTTGAAGTCTAGTTTCCAATGAATCTAACCCCGACCAATTTGAAGTTTGCATGAAGGCGTCCGACCAGTTTTAGTGCTTGCTGGTTTGAAGGTCAACAGTCTGCATGAAGTCAATGTTCTCGTATTAAAACTGCATCATTCTACCGAGTTACATGGTGCATATTATACATGGTGTGAAAGCTTATCAAGTCACCTTTCCAAGGGATCCAACCGTTCGTGAATTGAAGCTTCCAAGGAGGAGTTATTGCTGAAATACCGAAGACCGCTCAGAAGACCAACAGCCACGCGGAAACTCTCCAGAAGCTGATTCGTTTTCACATAGTTCGCCTAGTATTTTCGTTTCGTGTTCGCACCTATCTTCAAGGTCTACTCCTTGTATAAATACCCCCTAGCACCATTGTAATCGGCACCTTTGATGATTCAATACAGAACCCCTTGTTTAGCTGCGTGCTAACAAACTCAGAGAGAGATCTCTACCTTCCTTTGCTCTTGTGATTTCCTTCGTGGGATTACAGAAGCGGCGGCTTCATCCGCTCCCAATTGGTGCTCCTACTCCCTTCAAGGTCCTCCTTGATTGATTGTAGGCTGTGTTGGTTGGTTCTTTGAGAGTGTGGTTGGGCGAATCCTCGATTCAGGTTGCCGGTTAAAGACGGTGGTTGGCTTCGAGTTTTATTTGCCAGGTTGCACTAGTTATCGCTGCTTGCAGCAAGTTATCCGGCTATTCTATAGCTAGTTATCTGAAGATCGATCCTACGTCGTGAAGATCGGGACCCCGTGACGCATCATCTGGTATCAGAGCTGATCGGTTTCCACGGTAGGATTCTTTACCCTTAGCTACATATATTTTGTTTCGTCCTATCCACCAAAAGCCAAAAAAAATATATACATATATATTGTTTAGCCCTTTGTTTCAATCTGTTATTTTAGTGAGTTCAGTTAATTTTCAGTCCATTAGAGTCTTTGTTTTAGTTGCTGATCATTTTCCATCGTGTGTCCTTTGAACCTCTTATATATCTGGTGTTGGGGGAAAATATCTCATCTTCGGGGTTATTGCTAAAGCAGCATGATGACAGCCAACTAGTTCGAAGATTGTCCGAAGACCTTCTTCGAAGATGCTCGGAACCTGGTTCGAAGCCCGAAGACAGGTACTGGTTCGAAGTATGTCTTCGAACCAAAGCCCTTCAGGATCTTTTCTGCCAGCTAAGATGGAAGACTTATCTTCTATCCTATTAGATTAGTCTTTTACCATTCTAGCCCTATTAAGGAAACCGAATAGTTTCCTTAATGTCGGTTGTAATAGAGGGGTAAATAGGTCTTTTCCTTAATGTTTAGGCCTATAAATACCCCCCATTTCACCCTGTAATAAGGACCGATTACAAGTGATTCAATACACACTTTCGAACTATTCTAAGCTATTATCCTTTCGGAGGCTTAGAACAGTTTGCTTCGCAAACACTTCGTTTGTTAGTTTCTTTTCTACAGAAACCTGTTAGCGTAATCTTTTACGCCAACAGTTGGCGCCGTCCGTGGGGAACCTAGTTCAAAAAACTTCGTTCTCTACCAATTTCTTGCATCATGCCTCCTAAGCGGAGCGCACCTCGCAATCCCACTCGGAGGTCCTCTCGGATCTCCGGAGAGATACCCTTCGACACAGTCGAAGTCGGAGGGTCTTCGACTATTCCTCCACCTCAAACTCCGCAAGGGGCTTCTATCCCTCGAGGATACGAAACCTCTCCACCAACCCCTTCCATACTCCGACCGCCCGGAGCCACTCTGCCACCCTCCATTCCGATTCGAACTGATCATACCAGTTCTCAAGACCCGGAAGGTCCTTCCGGAGGAGATGAAGATAACCTTGGAGACATGGCCACTCAAATGGCCAATCTTCAAGCTGAGGTAGCGAGGTGGCGACAAGAGGCTGCGAACAGGCTTCGCTCTCAAGCCACCCCAGCTATCCCCGAAGTGCACGAAGACGACGATCTTGATTATCCCGAAGCCCCGGAGAACGCCTCTTATGAAAATGAATCTCCGTTGCATCCCGAGCTTCAGAAAGTTCTCTTCGATCCAAAGTTCAAAGCTTCGAAGCTCTGCAAGTATACCGGAGACGAAGATCCTAGTGAGTTTGCACGTTCTTATGCCCTAGCGATTGAGGCTAGTGGCGGAGACAGAGAAACTATGGCGAAGTGCTTCCCGTTAGCCCTTCAAGGAGTGGCGTTGAGATGGTTCTGGTCTTTAAAGCCAGGATCAATCGCTTCATGGTCACAATTGAAGAAGAAGTTTATAAGTAACTTTCAGGGCACCTTCGTGCCCCCCATATCGACAGGAAGCCTTTTCCAAGTGAAACAGCTCCCCGGAGAAACATTGAGGCAGTACTTCAAGCGCTTCGCTCACACGAAGTCGCAAATTCCGGGGGCTGTCCACATCTTCGGTGGTTGATGCGGCTCGGGAAGGCGTCAGTCATAAAGGCCTTCTAGATAAACTACATCGAAGAGCATCACCACAGTATCACAGCTGATGTCGTACTTCGAGGAATACTCGAAGTCAGAAGAAGGTTGGCTTCGGAGGACTACTGCTACTTCGACAGTATTGACAGAAGTTAAAGCAGAGGTGAAGACTTCGGCACAGCCGCGAGAACCAGTCTCCGAAGTGCAACATGATAGAAGAAGAGGGCAAAAGCAACCTCGCTCTGAAGTCTTAAACATTGCACCCCCGCAGAAGTTTGCACCGAGAGCTCCACAGTCTGCGGGGAACAAGTCCAGCGGCTGGAGGCCGCCAGGGAAAACGGCTGGCAAGGGACCAGACCCTTTTTTGTTGTATTCATGGAGAGAATCGAAGCCATGCAACTGACACCTGCAAGGCTATTCTTACCCTTCGGGGAGAATACTTGGAGAGAACTTCGGGTCGAGGTAGTACCGACCGAAGTCCAGCAGCAGCAGTGCGCTCGGAGCCGGTCCAGGCTGTGGCGCGGATAGAAAATTTTGATGCTGCAAGGCATCCTCCGGTGGCCAATGTTATGCCACCTCCGAAGCAAGAAGAAGGGCAAGATAGAGGGAAAAGAGTAGTTCTCCCTATCTCCGGAGGAGGTACCCTCGGAAGCATGTCCAAGAGACAGCGAAGAGAGTACGTTCGAGAAGTAGGCCACATTGGGACTTCGTCATCTGCAGCTGCAATGCCGGAGTGGTCTCATGTTCCAATATCTTTCTCTGCGGAGGATGCAGCTGGTATCAAGTTCCCGCACTGCAGATCCATTGGTTATTACTGCTGATATTGCAGGGACAGAAGTCCGAAGGGTGCTAATTGACGGAGGTAGTTCGGCAGATATCATATTTGTACAAGCCTTCGATCAGCTATGCATTTCCCGGAAGCATCTCCTCCCAGCGGCTCGTCCTCTGCAAGGCTTCGCAGGACCTCCGCTAGATGCACTTCGGCCAGATAGGCCTGGAAGTAACCTTCGGAGAAGGTTTACTAGCCCGAACTGAAGAAGTTATCTTTGATGTGGTAGATGCCCCGTATGCTTATAATGTCATCTTTGGACGAGGCATGTTGAATCAGTTCGGAGCTGTGGCGCATCACAACTACTTGTGCATGAAGATGCCCACACAATCAGGAGTTCTGACAATCTTTGGAGATCAAGCCATGGCTCGGAGGGCAGAATATGGTCACGGTCCTCCTCTTGATCCGAGGCAAGTAAACAGTGTCCAAGATAATGGAGAAATTTTTTCAGCCTCCTCCGAAGCTTCGAAAAAGTCATTTCCAAGACCAAGTCCCGAAGGAGAGATTGCAACGAAGGTCATTGTCAAAGATGGTAAGAATACACCTTTCAATTTGGTAAAGATTTACCTCCCGAAGTTGCAACTTCCTTGGAAAAGGTCGTAGAAGAAAATTTGGATGTCTTCGCTTGGTCTGACGAAGATATCACCGGAGTCGATCGGGATATTATTGAGCACAGCTTGCTTGTAAACCCGAAGGCCCGGCCTGTTCGACAAGGGCTCCGGAAGATGTCCGCAGAGAGAGCTGCTCTAGCTAAGGACGAAGTTGAAAAACTGCTGAAGGCTGGGATTATCAGAGAAGTGGCCCATACAGAATGGTTAGCCAACCCAGTCTTCGTCAGGAAGAAGTCCTCCGGAAAGTGGCGCATGTGCATTGATTTCACATCCTTGAATAAAGCGTGCCCACGTGACCCCTACCCCATGCCCCGAATTGATCAACTAGTTGACTCCACTGCAGGTTCGGAGTTACTAAGCTTCCTCGACGCGTATTCCGGTTATCATCAAATATGGTTGAAGCGCGAAGATGAAATCAAGACGAGCTTTGTAACTCCTTCGGGAGTCTTCTGCTATGTAAGAATGCCCTTCGGCCTAAGAAATGCCGGGGCTACTTTTTCAAGATTAGTTGCTAAGGCTCTAGGTCATCAACTAGGTCGCAATGTGGAGGCCTATATGGATGATATTGTAATAAAGAGTGCTTTAAAGCACCAACATAGCCTAGACTTAGCAGAAACATTCAATAGCCTTCGGGCATGTGGGATCCGTCCTTAACCCCGAAAAATGTATATTCGGAGCTAAGGCTGGAAAGTTGTTAGGGTACTTAGTTTCAAGCAGGGGAATTGAAGCTAGCCCTACTCAAATAATTGCGCTGCAGAAGATGGCTCCTCCGGAGAATTTAAAGCAAGTGCAAAAGCTGACCGGACGTCTGGCCGCACTTAGCAGGTTTTTATCAAGGTCTGCGGAGAGGAGCTTGCCAATCTTTAAAGCTTTGAAAGGGTCCGAAGATTTTGCATGGACACCGGAGTGTCAGAAAAGATTCGAAGATATTAAAGATTATCTCAGCAATCTTGCTACACTTACGGTGCCTATTGCGGACGAAACCCTACTTCTGTATCTTGCAGCCACAGGCTCAGCTGTCAGCGCAGTCCTTGTCAGAGAAGCTGATATCAATGGGAAGTTGGTCCAAAATCCTGTCTATTTTGTATCCGAAGCATTGTCAGGAGCAAAGACAAGATACTCCGAACTTGAGAAGTTCGTTTATGCTTTGATAATGGCTTCGAGGAAGCTAAGACATTATTTTTTGGCTCACAATGTAATTGTACCAACTTCGTATCCTTTAGGAGATATGCTCCGGAGCAAAGATTCCACTGGAAGAATTGGAAAGTGGGCAGTAGAACTAGCACCCTTCGGCATATCTTTTCTGGCAAGGACAGCTATCAAATCTCAAGTCCTAGCAGACTTCGTAGCAGAGTGGACTCCACCTGCGAAGTTAACTCCGGAGAAATCAGATGACGGAGTTTGGACTATTTACTCCGATGGGGCTTTCCAAGCATCCGGAGCAGGCATTGGGGCAGTATTAATTTCACCATCAGGACAAAGAGCAATGTACTCCGCAAGACTCAACTTTAAGTCTACCAATAATATAGCGGAGTACGAAGGAATATTATTGGGACTCTGGAAAGCACGTGCTCTAGGGGCTACAAGGATAATTATAAAAACAGATTCTCAGATAGTAGCAGGGCACGTAGACAAAAGTTTTCAAGTCCGACATCCACAGCTTGCAAAATACGTGGAAGAAATTCGCAAGATCGAAGCACATTTCAAGGGTGTTGGCGTAAAAGATTACGCTAACAGGTTTCTGTAGAAAAGAAACTAACAAACGAAGTGTTTGCGAAGCAAACTGTTCTAAGCCTCCAAAAGGATAATAGCTTAGAATAGTTCGAAAGTGTGTATTGAATCACTTGTAATCGGTCCCTATTACAGGGTGAAATGGGGGGTATTTATAGGCCTAAACATTAAGGAAAAGACCTATTTACCCCTCTATTACAACCGACATTAAGGAAACTATTCGGTTTCCTTAATAGGGCTAAAATGGTAAAAGACTAATCTAATAGGATAGAAGATAAGCCTTCCATCTTAGCTGGCAGAAAAGATCCTGAAGGGCTTTGGTTCGAAGACATACTTCGAACCAGTGCCTGTCTTCGGGCTTCGAACCAGGTTCCGAGCATCTTCGAAGAAGGTCTTCGAACAATCTTCGAACTAGTTGGCTGTCTTCATGCTGCTTTAGCAATAACCCCGAAGATAAGATATTTTCCCCCAACAGTAGCCCCTCGAATACGCTTCTCCGTTCGACCTGTAACGTTAGGAGAGCAGTATACGGAAAGAAAAGATAACCAATCATAGGGGTTATTGATTTTCGTTTTATCTCCGAAATGCATGAAGATATGAACTTCGAATCAGTCATAAGGTAATTACCTTTCGAACCATCTTAGAACTGACTTAGGAAGTTCGAAAGTCTTTTTAGACTTAGAAAAAATAGCCGTTAGTTTCTGTTTCTAACGGAAGCTATACGAGGCGTTATTTTCGGAGGAAAATAACAGGCGGGAATGCGAAAGGGCAGAACCCAAACGGTAACAAATGGAAAGATTAGGCTATAAATAAAGAGCCCCAAAACTTACCCGATTACCTTTTCACCGCCTCCTCTCAGTCAAAAGCTTTTTGAGCCCTTTGAGTTCTTGAGCCCTAGCCTCTGAGTTCTTGAGCCCTAGTCTCCATTCCCTCAGATCAATCCGGCAATCGCGATGGTGAAGACCAAGGGATCTGCGCCTCCTTCGGCCTTGGCTCGGCAGCAGGCAGCTGCAGCAGCAGCGGCGGCGACATTGGCGGCGGCACCCTCGACGCGGGCGACGATTTCCATGGCGGCAGGGGGAAGAAATCCCCAAATCCCCGACGACCAAGGTCTGTGCCCACCCTCAACCAAGTACTTGGATCAATCTTTTGAGTTGGGGCCGTCTACCTGCAAGAAAGAATCTTTGGCAATCACAGCAGGGGGAAAGATTAGTGATGGGGTTATGATTCGGAAGCCGGGCAAAGAATCGATTCCATCACCGAGACCCGGAGAAGTTGTAGTGTTCGAAGCTTTTTTCGAAGCGGGCTTGGGCCTCCCGGCTGTGGATTTCTTAGCCGAAGTAATTGACTTGTTTCATGTAACCCTCCCCCAGCTGTCTCCGAATGCTGTAGCCAGATTAGCCATCTTCGAGTGGGCACTAAGAGCCGAAGGTTGTGAGGGGAGGGCTGAAATCTTCGCTGCGCTACATAGAGCAACTTGTCAGCCAAAGACCTTCGTAGGCTCCGGAGGTGAGAAGGTGGTGGTTTCCTTCGGAAGCATCAATTTTAGGCTTCGTGATGAATATGCCCTGCAATTCCCTGCTAAGGCCATCAATGCTAGATGGTACACCGATTGGGTTCTGAGGTGGTTTTATGCCGAAGTTGGAGTGAGTAGTCCTCTGGCCGGTCCCCTCAAGGAAATCCAGTTCCGGAAGGAAGCCTTAGTGCAACCCGACGAAGGCCAACTCGAGGCTCGCCTCAACTTGCTTCAGAAAATCAGCAGAAGGTTGAGCATGCGGGACTTAGCCGAAGAGTTCCTCGGACTTCAAATTCCTCCGTTGATGGCCAACTGGCCTATCGCCTTCGAGGATGACTCGGAAGGCGGTCTTCGCAAGATAAACTATACTTCGAGCCCTGCAGGTAACTTCGAAACCACCATGCATAGTACATACTTACTTCGAAGAAAAACTAACTCGAATTATTTTTTAGCTTCTTCAGCCCCTATTACTTCAGAGCAAATTGTAAGGGCTTCGGAGAAGATTTTGGGTGCTCCAACTCCGTCAGAAAAAGAATGGCGAATCAAATTAGTCGGAAGTTGGGAGCGTTTTAACAGAGTATGGGGAATGCTGGAGTTAACTCCACCCCCTCTGATGGACTGGGTGCCTCAGGAGAAAGGCCCCAAGAAAAGAGTAGCTGAAGCCGGAGCTTCAAGTTCAGCAAAGACTCCGGTGAAGAAGGTGGCTCGGAAGCCAAAGAATCTCGCACCTTTGGATCCTGCTCCTTCAAGCTCAAGAACCTCACTTTCTGGTTCTAAAGAGGACGAAGGTATTTTATTAGTAAAATTAATTGATGAAGATGCAACTCAACGAAGTATTCACATTGAAGATACTGCAGGTATTCCGGAGCTTCAAGCCAACATCGAAGAAGTAAGAGCTCCGGATACCCAGGAAGAACAAATCGAAACCCCTATGGGTGTAGATGAGGCCGAAGTGCCTGCGAACGTACCGGAGTCTGGAGATAATGCTGATCAACCAATGACTTCGGTAGTTCAAGAAGATACAACTCAGGCTGGAGTTCCTGTGGATGAAGGTGGAGTCGAAGTCACTATGGCTTCGATTCTCGAAGAAGTAACGAGGACTCTTCAGGACGATGCTCCTGCAGTCCAAGATTTAGCGGCTGATTCGGATGAGGACTATAATTTTGATCCTCCGATCAGTCCGGTGCTCGATATTCCAGAGAATGTCGAAGGTAAATTTTACTTAATTCTTATCAATTTTTGCAAAATTATACAATGTGTAATATTTTTGTTTTTTCAGAGCCTCCTGTTGTCGAAGTATCCCTCGAAGATACAATTCAAAGACCTTCGACAACTTCGGAGCCACAACCGGGGGTTACTCTACCGGGGCCTGGAAGAGGAAAAAGACACATAGAGCCTCTCCCAGCTCAAGGATCGACTTCATCTGAGTCAACAGATGAAAGCGAATCAACTGAGGGGGGGCCATCTTCAGAAGTTCCAAGGGCCTCGGAAGAACCCTCCGGACCCTCGCTAAGCAGAGCTGATCAGAAGGCTTTAGCACTGCTTCCTCTCATAACTCCATTTTTGGAGGAGAAAACCGGACTTGGGACTTTGGTTAAACCTTTGGGTGAAGCCAGTCGCAAAGTCGGGGAAACAGAGCTGGTAGCCCTTTTAAGCAGAGCGAAGGGTTCGGAGCTTAATATTGCTGTGGAAAGAGCAGCTTATCAGGTATAAAGCATCTTCGAACCAAATAATGAATTATATATGAATAATTTCTTATTCCAGTTTTTCTTTTTTCTTAGCAAGCAGTCTTAGCTCGCGCTGCAGCTTTATCGAGCGAAAACGAAATTGCTCAACTTCGGGAAGAGAACGAAACTCTTCAAAGAAATTTTAACTTCTCCGAAGGTCGAGTAGCTCAAATGGACAATGTAATACTAGCAGAGCGAAGGGCTAGGCAAAGCTTGGAGGCTGCGAAGAAGGAGCTCGAAGCAGAAAGAATTGTGCTTCGGGCAGAGATTGAAAGACTGCGGACGGAGGATGCTGCCAAAGGGACCGAACTTGTAAGGCTACAAGAAGAAGCTGGCCAACTCCGGACTCAGAAGAATGCTTTGACTACGGAGAATGCTAGGATCTCCGGAGTTTTAGCAGAAACGACTTCGGTCAAGGATGCACTTAATGCAGAAAAACTCAAGTCTGAGAAGGTGGCTTCGGAGGTCATCGAACAGATGCTAGGTGTCTTGGAGTACTTCGGTACTACTGGATCACTACCTTCGGATGACAATGTAACTCTGCTGCGCCGGCTAAAGAGGATCCAAGGAGCAGCGAAGCAAATGAAGACGGCAGGCATACGTTATGGAGAACTCTCCGGACAAGTGTCTGCCCTTGGAATACTTCGCTACTACGAGGATTTGGGCCGAACAATCACTCCGAGCGCAGAGGGCTCCATCATCTTCGACGACGCGAGACTTTTGACTCCTTCCGAAGGCGTAGCTACTGCTTGGCGAGCCTTCCAGACTTCGTGGAGAGCCGAAGGTCGATCTGCGATCAAGGCTTGGATTGATGAAGGCCAACGCCAAAAGCAAGTTCGGAGTCAAGCTTCGAGCAGTCAGCCTCCTCCGAACCCGCAGGTTTAGGATTATTTAGGATTTTTTGATTATGTAAAGTTGATGCTTGTAAATATTTATCAATGAAAATCTTGTTTGTCATATTTTTAGGCTTTGCCTCTCATGGAAGATATCGAAGTGTTAGAGCTTAACAGCGAACTTCGCTCACTGTGGAACACCTTCGAACTTCTAAAGAGTTATAAACGTCCTCGATTCCTTATCCCTCGAGATGACTCCGGCGTTATTGCGCCCGAAGTAATCAAAGACGTATTGTCTTATATTAAAGAGGAAGATAAAGAGATCGACGCAAACACCTCGTCTTCTGAAGACACTAATTGGTCCGAAGACGAAGGTGAAGCCCAAAATAAAAAATCTGAAGATCTTAGAAGCTGGGAGAGAAGCCCCGAGCGGCTTCGAACTTGGGCCGAGCTTCAACAAGAACAGAAGGATTTTAGAGCTTCGAAGGGGAGGAAGAGAGTTAAACGCAAAGTTCTTAGAACTTCCGATGTTGGAACTAGTCGTTCCACCCCTAGCTCTCGGGACCGAAGAGGTCTCCGATTCCTTCTTGGTATAGATACCAATTTTTCATAATGTAATCTGTAAACACATTTATTTCAATAATGAATGCCGATTTAAAATTGTCTCCATATTACTAGCCCCTCTTTGGGTATAAGCAACTTCGAACTGTATTCAAAGATGGTTATGCGCAAAGAAAAAACATCGGAGTACAATTTTTTGGGGGTTCGGAGCCCCTCTGTCATTTAAAGATCTTTTGAAATCTTATAAAATGTCTTCGACCTTTGTAGTCAAACATTCGAAGCTCATGGCTTAAATGCTGTTTTGCTTTAGCCACCTTCGGCTGTTTTTTGCAGAAATCTACCAGCCGGAGCTTGGATTTCGCAGAAATTGTAGCCACCTTCGGCTATTTTTGCAGAAGTCTACCAGTCGGAGCTTAGACTTCGCAGAATTTGGCCAACTTGGGCTCTTTTTTGCAGAAGTCTACCAGCCGGAGCTTGGACTTCGCAGAATTTGGCCAACTTGGGCTCTTTTTTGCAGAAGTCTACCAGCCGGAGCTTGGACTTCGCAGAATTTGGCCAACTTGGGCTCTTTTTTGCAGAAGTCTACCAGCCGGAGCTTGGACTTCGCAGAATTTGGCCAACTTGGGCTCTTTTTTGCAGAAGTCTACCAGCCGGAGCTTGGACTTCGCAGAATTTGGCCACCTTCGGCTCTTTTTTACGGATGTCTGCAAGCTGCAGCTTGGACTCCGCAGATTTTGGCCACCTTCGGCTCTTTTTACGGAAGTCTAACCGAAGCTTGGACTCCGTAGAATGTGGTATTGGCTCTTTTACGGATGCCTACAAGGTATTAGCTTGGGCTCCGGATGGATTTCAGCCACCACACCGGAGGCTTCGACTTTATAAGTACGAAGTCCAGAAATATAGCCCAGCTTGATGACACTTCCCTCTCAATCGACTTCCGTCCCAGCGCGTCCGCTCGGGAAACTAGGAGTGTCAAGGGGAAGGCAAACAGAAGGGTGTATGCTTTATTAATTTAGAGGTGATTACAAGCGAATTACAAGGAGCCCTTATGCGAAGTATCGCTTTAGGTGCTCCGCATGCCAAGTATGTGCTAACTCTTCACCTTCTAAATTAGCTAATTTGAATGAACCAGGGCGCCCTGAGCGGACAATTAAATATGGACCTTCCCATTTATTGCCTAACTTCCCTGGTGCTATAATGCTTCGTAGAACAAGATGACCCGGCCTTAACTCGCTGAGCTTAACCTTCGGGTCAAACCAAGTCTTCGTCTGTTGATGATACTTTGATAAATTAGCTACAGCCCGAAGTCTTGTTTCTTCTGACAAATCTAACGAAGCTTGTCTTTCTTCTTCGATGTCCGGTTCGGTGCTGCGAAACGACCCCCCTTTGAGCTCTGTCGGAGTCATAGCTTCATCTCCGAATAGTAGTCTGAACGGAGTAAAACCTGTGGACCTTGTTTGCGTAGTCCGAATGGACCATAGAATCTTTGGAAGCTCTTCGGTCCACAGTCCCTTTGACAACCCTACTATTCTTCGATTTAGCCCTGATAAGATATTTCCATTGGCTCGCTCAACGGCTCCATTCGACTAAGGATGTCTCACTGCAGCAAAACATAGTTGAATGCCTAGGTCTTCGCAAAACTTCCTGAAGGGTTCTGCGTCGAACTGTGTTCCATTATCAACCGTGAGATATCTAGGCACTCCGAACCGGCAAATAATGTTCTTCCAGAAGAATTTCTGTACATTATTCGAAGTGATAGCTGTTAAGGGCTCTGCTTCGACCCACTTAGAAAAATATTCAATAGCTACCACTGCGAACTTCAGATTTCCCTTTGCTAACGGAAAGGGACCAATTAGATCCATACCCCATCTGGCCATAGGCCATACCGGAGCAATGACTTGAAGAGCTGTTGGTGGGCGATGACTCCGTCGACCCATCCACTGGCATCCTTGACAAGTGCGGACCAAGCTCTCCGCATCAGCTGTTATTGTGGGCCAATAAAGCCCCTGGCGAAGTGTTTTTCCTGCCAGAGCTCTAGGGGCTAAATGACTTCCACAAAGGCCTTCGTGAATTTCTCGAAGAATTTCTTGGCCTTCGGCTTGAGATATACATCGGAGTAGAGGGGAACATACTCCGGCCTTGTATAATATACCGTTGATTAACTGATAGTTTCTTGCTCTCAGCTTTAATCTTGACAATTGGGGCTCTTCGGGCAAATTTGTTCCTCCTTGCAAGAGTTCTATGATTGAATCTTTCCAATCTGCACTAGGAATGCAGAGAATCTCTGCAGAAGCAACTTGTGGCACCGAAGGTATATTGAGTTCCTCATAGAAAGCTTCGTCAGGCACATCCACAGCTCCGGCAGCAGCCTTCGCTAAAATGTCCGCTTGCATGTTCGGAGTTACTAAGCTTCCTCGACGCGTATTCCGGTTATCATCAAATATGGTTGAAGCGCGAAGATGAAATCAAGACGAGCTTTGTAACTCCTTCAGGAGTCTTCTGCTATGTAAGAATGCCCTTCGGCCTAAGAAATGCCGGGGCTACTTTTTCAAGATTAGTTGCTAAGGCTCTAGGTCATCAACTAGGTCGCAATGTGGAGGCCTATATGGATGATATTGTAATAAAGAGTGCTTTAAAGCACCAACATAGCCTAGACTTAGCAGAAACATTCAATAGCCTTCGGGCATGTGGGATCCGCCTTAACCCCGAAAAATGTATATTCGGAGCTAAGGCTGGAAAGTTGTTAGGGTACTTAGTTTCAAGCAGGGGAATTGAAGCTAGCCCTACTCAAATAATTGCGCTGCAGAAGATGGCTCCTCCGGAGAATTTAAAGCAAGTGCAAAAGCTGACCGGACGTCTGGCCGCACTTAGCAGGTTTTTATCAAGGTCTGCGGAGAGGAGCTTGCCAATCTTTAAAGCTTTGAAAGGGTCCGAAGATTTTGCATGGACACCGGAGTGTCAGAAAAGCTTCGAAGATATTAAAGATTATCTCAGCAATCTTGCTACACTTACGGTGCCTATTGCGGACGAAACCCTACTTCTGTATCTTGCAGCCACAGGCTCAGCTGTTAGCGCAGTCCTTGTCAGAGAAGCTGATATCAATGGGAAGTTGGTCCAAAATCCTGTCTATTTTGTATCCGAAGCATTGTCAGGAGCAAAGACAAGATACTCCGAACTTGAGAAGTTCGTTTATGCTTTGATAATGGCTTCGAGGAAGCTAAGACATTATTTTTTGGCTCACAATGTAATTGTACCAACTTCGTATCCTTTAGGAGATATGCTCCGGAGCAAAGATTCCACTGGAAGAATTGGAAAGTGGGCAGTAGAACTAGCACCCTTCGGCATATCTTTTCTGGCAAGGACAGCTATCAAATCTCAAGTCCTAGCAGACTTCGTAGCAGAGTGGACTCCACCTGCGAAGTTAACTCCGGAGAAATCAGATGACGGAGTTTGGACTATTTACTCCGATGGGGCTTTCCAAGCATCCGGAGCAGGCATTGGGGCAGTATTAATTTCACCATCAGGACAAAGAGCAATGTACTCCGCAAGACTCAACTTTAAGTCTACCAATAATATAGCGGAGTACGAAGGAATATTATTGGGACTCCGGAAAGCACGTGCTCTAGGGGCTACAAGGATAATTATAAAAACAGATTCTCAGATAGTAGCAGGGCACGTAGACAAAAGTTTTCAAGTCCGACATCCACAGCTTGCAAAATACGTGGAAGAAATTCGCAAGATCGAAGCACATTTCAAGGGTATTTCCATTCGGAGTATACCAAGAGCTGAAAACATGCAAGCGGACATTTTAGCGAAGGCTGCTGCCGGAGCTGTGGATGTGCCTGACGAAGCTTTCTATGAGGAACTCAATATACCTTCGGTGCCACAAGTTGCTTCTGCAGAGATTCTCTGCATTCCTAGTGCAGATTGGAAAGATTCAATCATAGAACTCTTGCAAGGAGGAACAAATTTGCCCGAAGAGCCCCAATTGTCAAGATTAAAGCTCAGAGCAAGAAACTATCAGTTAATCAACGGTATATTATACAAGGCCGGAGTATGTTCCCCTCTACTCCGATGTATATCTCAAGCCGAAGGCCAAGAAATTCTTCGAGAAATTCACGAAGGCCTTTGTGGAAGTCATTTAGCCCCTAGAGCTCTGGCAGGAAAAACACTTCGCCAGGGGCTTTATTGGCCCACAATAACAGCTGATGCGGAGAGCTTGGTCCGCACTTGTCAAGGATGCCAGTGGATGGGTCGACGGAGTCATCGCCCACCAACAGCTCTTCAAGTCATTGCTCCGGTATGGCCTATGGCCAGATGGGGTATGGATCTAATTGGTCCCTTTCCGTTAGCAAAGGGAAATCTGAAGTTCGCAGTGGTAGCTATTGAATATTTTTCTAAGTGGGTCGAAGCAGAGCCCTTAACAGCTATCACTTCGAATAATGTACAGAAATTCTTCTGGAAGAACATTATTTGCCGGTTCGGAGTGCCTAGATATCTCACGGTTGATAATGGAACACAGTTCGACGCAGAACCCTTCAGGAAGTTTTGCGAAGACCTAGGCATTCAACTATGTTTTCCTGCAGTGAGACATCCTCAGTCGAATGGAGCCGTTGAGCGAGCCAATGGAAATATCTTATCAGGGCTAAATCGAAGAATAGTAGGGTTGTCAAAGGGACTGTGGACCGAAGAGCTTCCAAAGATTCTATGGTCCATTCGGACTACGCAAACAAGGTCCACAGGTTTTACTCCGTTCAGACTACTATTCAGAGATGAAGCTATGACTCCGACAGAGCTCAAAGGGGGGTCGTTTCGCAGCACCGAACCGGACATCGAAGAAGAAAGACAAGCTTCGTTAGATTTGTCAGAAGAAACAAGACTTCGGGCTGTAGCTAATTTATCAAAGTATCATCAACAGACGAAGACTTGGTTTGACCCGAAGGTTAAGCTCAGCGAGTTAAGGCCGGGTCATCTTGTTCTACGAAGCATTATAGCACCAGGGAAGTTAGGCAATAAATGGGAAGGTCCATATTTAATTGTCCGCTCAGGGCGCCCTGGTTCATTCAAATTAGCTAATTTAGAAGGTGAAGAGTTAGCACATACTTGGCATGCGGAGCACCTAAAGCGATACTTCGCATAAGGGCTCCTTGTAATTCGCTTGTAATCACCTCTAAATTAATAAAGCATACACCCTTCTGTTTGCCTTCCCCTTGACACTCCTAGTTTCCCGAGCGGACGCGCTGGGACGGAAGTCGATTGAGAGGGAAGTGTCATCAAGCTGGGCTGTATTTCCGGACTTCGTACTTATAAAGTCGAAGCCTCCGGTGTGGTGGCTGAAATCCATCCGGAGCCCAAGCTAATACCTTGTAGGCATCCGTAAAAGAGCCAATACCACATTCTACGGAGTCCAAGCTTCGGCTGGTAGACTTCCGTAAAAAGAGCCGAAGGTGGCCAAATTCTGCGAAGTCCAAGCTCCGGCTGGTAGACTTCTGCAAAAAAGAGCCCAAGTTGGCCAAATTCTGCGAAGTCCAAGCTCCGGCTGGTAGACTTCTGCAAAAAAGAGCCCAAGTTGGCCAAATTCTGCGAAGTCCAAGCTCCGGCTGGTAGACTTCTGCAAAAAAGAGCCCAAGTTGGCCAAATTCTGCGAAGTCCAAGCTCCGGCTGGTAGACTTCTGCAAAAAAGAGCCCAAGTTGGCCAAATTCTACGAAGTCTAAGCTCCGACTGGTAGACTTCTGCAAAAATAGCCGAAGGTGGCTACAATTTCTGCGAAATCCAAGCTCCGGCTGGTAGATTTCTGCAAAAAACAGCCGAAGGTGGCTAAAGCAAAACAACATTTAAGCCATGAGCTTCGAATGTTTGACTACAAAGGTCGAAGACATTTTATAAGATTTCAAAAGATCTTTAAATGACAGAGGGGCTCCGAACCCCCAAAAAATTGTACTCCGAAGTTTTTTCTTTGCGCATAACCATCTTTGAATACAGTTCGAAGTTGCTTATACCCAAAGAGGGGCTAGTAATATGGAGACAATTTTAAATCGGCATTCATTATTGAAATAAATGTGTTTACAGATTACATTATGAAAAATTGGTATCTATACCAAGAAGGAATCGGAGACCTCTTCGGTCCCGAGAGCTAGGGGTGGAACGACTAGTTCCAACATCGGAAGTTCTAAGAACTTTGCGTTTAACTCTCTTCCTCCCCTTCGAAGCTCTAAAATCCTTCTGTTCTTGTTGAAGCTCGGCCCAAGTTCGAAGCCGCTCGGGGCTTCTCTCCCAGCTTCTAAGATCTTCAGATTTTTTATTTTGGGCTTCACCTTCGTCTTCGGACCAATTAGTGTCTTCAGAAGACGAGGTGTTTGCGTCGATCTCTTTATCTTCCTCTTTAATATAAGACAATACGTCTTTGATTACTTCGGGCGCAATAACGCCGGAGTCATCTCGAGGGATAAGGAATCGAGGACGTTTATAACTCTTTAGAAGTTCGAAGGTGTTCCACAGTGAGCGAAGTTCGCTGTTAAGCTCTAACACTTCGATATCTTCCATGAGAGGCAAAGCCTAAAAATATGACAAACAAGATTTTCATTGATAAATATTTACAAGCATCAGCTTTACATAATCAAAAAATCATAAATAATCCTAAACCTGCGGGTTCGGAGGAGGCTGACTGCTCGAAGCTTGACTCCGAACTTGCTTTTGGCGTTGGCCTTCATCAATCCAAGCCTTGATCGCAGATCGACCTTCGGCTCTCCACGAAGTCTGGAAGGCTCGCCAAGCAGTAGCTACGCCTTCGGAAGGAGTCAAAAGTCTCGCGTCGTCGAAGATGATGGAGCCCTCTGTGCTCAGAGTGATTGTTCGGCCCAAATCCTCGTAGTAGCGAAGTATTCCAAGGGCAGACACTTGTCCGGAGAGTTCTCCATAACGTATGCCTGCCGTCTTCATTTGCTTCGCTGCTCCTTGGATCCTCTTTAGCCGGCGCAGCAGAGTTACATTGTCATCCGAAGGTAGTGATCCAGTAGTACCGAAGTACTCCAAGACACCTAGCATCTGTTCGATGACCTCCGAAGCCACCTTCTCAGACTTGAGTTTTTCTGCATTAAGTGCATCCTTGACCGAAGTCGTTTCTGCTAAAACTCCGGAGATCCTAGCATTCTCCGTAGTCAAAGCATTCTTCTGAGTCCGGAGTTGGCCAGCTTCTTCTTGTAGCCTTACAAGTTCGGTCCCTTTGGCAGCATCCTCCGTCCGCAGTCTTTCAATCTCTGCCCGAAGCACAATTCTTTCTGCTTCGAGCTCCTTCTTCGTAGCCTCCAAGCTTTGCCTAGCCCTTCGCTCTGCTAGTATTACATTGTCCATTTGAGCTACTCGACCTTCGGAGAAGTTAAAATTTCTTTGAAGAGTTTCGTTCTCTTCCCGAAGTTGAGCAATTTCGTTTTCGCTCGATAAAGCTGCAGCGCGGGCTAAGACTGCTTGCTAAGAAAAAAGAAAAACTGGAATAAGAAATTATTCATATATAATTCATTATTTGGTTCGAAGATGCTTTATACCTGATAAGCTGCTCTTTCCACAGCAATATTAAGCTCCGAACCCTTCGCTCTGCTTAAAAGGGCTACCAGCTCTGTTTCCCCGACTTTGCGACTGGCTTCACCCAAAGGTTTAACCAAAGTCCCAAGTCCGGTTTTCTCCTCCAAAAATGGAGTTATGAGAGGAAGCAGTGCTAAAGCCTTCTGATCAGCTCTGCTTAGCGAGGGTCCGGAGGGTTCTTCCGAGGCCCTTGGAACTTCTGAAGATGGCCCCCCCTCAGTTGATTCGCTTTCATCTGTTGACTCAGATGAAGTCGATCCTTGAGCTGGGAGAGGCTCTATGTGTCTTTTTCCTCTTCCGGGCCCCGGTAGAGTAACCCCCGGTTGTGGCTCCGAAGTTGTCGAAGGTCTTTGAATTGTATCTTCGAGGGATACTTCGACAACAGGAGGCTCTGAAAAAACAAAAATATTACACATTGTATAATTTTGCAAAAATTGATAAGAATTAAGTAAAATTTACCTTCGACATTCTCTGGAATATCGAGCACCGGACTGATCGGAGGATCAAAATTATAGTCCTCATCCGAATCAGCCGCTAAATCTTGGACTGCACGAGCATCGTCCTGAAGAGTCCTCGTTACTTCTTCGAGAATCGAAGCCATAGTGACTTCGACTCCACCTTCATCCACAGGAACTCCAGCCTGAGTTGTATCTTCTTGAACTACCGAAGTCATTGGTTGATCAGCATTATCTCCAGACTCCGGTACGTTCGCAGGCACTTCGGCCTCATCTACACCCATAGGGGTTTCGATTTGTTCTTCCTGGGTATCCGGAGCTCTTACTTCTTCGATGTTGGCTTGAAGCTCCGGAATACCTGCAGTATCTTCAATGTGAATACTTCGTTGAGTTGCATCTTCATCAATTAATTTTACTAATAAAATACCTTCGTCCTCTTTAGAACCAGAAAGTGAGGTTCTTGAGCTTGAAGGAGCAGGATCCAAAGGTGCGAGATTCTTTGGCTTCCGAGCCACCTTCTTCACCGGAGTCTTTGCTGAACTTGAAGCTCCGGCTTCAGCTACTCTTTTCTTGGGGCCTTTCTCCTGAGGCACCCAGTCCATCAGAGGGGGTGGAGTTAACTCCAGCATTCCCCATACTCTGTTAAAACGCTCCCAACTTCCGACTAATTTGATTCGCCATTCTTTTTCTGACGGAGTTGGAGCACCCAAAATCTTCTCCGAAGCCCTTACAATTTGCTCTGAAGTAATAGGGGCTGAAGAAGCTAAAAAATAATTCGAGTTAGTTTTTCTTCGAAGTAAGTATGTACTATGCATGATGGTTTCGAAGTTACCTGCAGGGCTCGAAGTATAGTTTATCTTGCGAAGACCGCCTTCCGAGTCATCCTCGAAGGCGATAGGCCAGTTGGCCATCAACGGAGGAATTTGAAGTCCGAGGAACTCTTCGGCTAAGTCCCGCATGCTCAACCTTCTGCTGATTTTCTGAAGCAAGTTGAGGCGAGCCTCGAGTTGGCCTTCGTCGGGTTGCGCTAAGGCTTCCTTCCGGAACTGGATTTCCTTGAGGGGACCGGCCAGAGGACTACTCACTCCAACTTCGGCATAAAACCACCTCAGAACCCAATCGGTGTACCATCTAGCATTGATGGCCTTAGCAGGGAATTGCAGGGCATATTCATCACGAAGCCTAAAATTGATGCTTCCGAAGGAAACCACCACCTTCTCACCTCCGGAGCCTACGAAGGTCTTTGGCTGACAAGTTGCTCTATGTAGCGCAGCGAAGATTTCAGCCCTCCCCTCACAACCTTCGGCTCTTAGTGCCCACTCGAAGATGGCTAATCTGGCTACAGCATTCGGAGACAGCTGGGGGAGGGTTACATGAAACAAGTCAAGTACTTCGGCTAAGAAATCCACAGCCGGGAGGCCCAAGCCCGCTTCGAAAAAAGCTTCGAACACTACAACTTCTCCGGGTCTCGGTGATGGAATCGATTCTTTGCCCGGCTTCCGAATCATAACCCCATCACTAATCTTTCCCCCTGCTGTGATTGCCAAAGATTCTTTCTTGCAGGTAGACGGCCCCAACTCAAAAGATTGATCCAAGTACTTGGTTGAGGGTGGGCACAGACCTTGGTCGTCGGGGATTTGGGGATTTCTTCCCCCTGCCGCCATGGAAATCGTCGCCCGCGTCGAGGGTGCCGCCGCCAATGTCGCCGCCGCTGCTGCTGCAGCTGCCTGCTGCCGAGCCATGGCCGAAGGAGGCGCTGATCCCTTGGTCTTCACCATCGCGATTGCCGGATTGATCTGAGGGAATGGAGACTAGGGCTCAAGAACTCAGAGGCTAGGGCTCAAGAACTCAAAGGGCTCAAAAAGCTTTTGACTGAGAGGAGGCGGTGAAAAGGTAATCGGGTAAGTTTTGGGGCTCTTTATTTATAGCCTAATCTTTCCGTTTGTTACCGTTTGGGTTCTGCCCTTTCGCATTCCCGCCTGTTATTTTCCTCCGAAAATAACGCCTCGTATAGCTTCCATTAGAAACAGAAACTAACGGCTATTTTTTCTAAGTCTAAAAAGACTTTCGAACTTCCTAAGTCAGTTCTAAGATGGTTCGAAAGGTAATTACCTTATGACTGATTCGAAGTTCATATCTTCATGCATTTCGGAGATAAAACGAAAATCAATAACCCCTATGATTGGTTATCTTTTCTTTCCGTATACTGCTCTCCTAACGTTACAGGTCGAACGGAGAAGCGTATTCGAGGGGCTACTGTTGGGGGAAAATATCTTATCTTCGGGGTTATTGCTAAAGCAGCATGAAGACAGCCAACTAGTTCGAAGATTGTTCGAAGACCTTCTTCGAAGATGCTCGGAACCTGGTTCGAAGCCCGAAGACAAGCACTGGTTCGAAGTATGTCTTCGAACCAAAGCCCTTCAGGATCTTTTCTGCCAGCTAAGATGGAAGGCTTATCTTCTATCCTATTAGATTAGTCTTTTACCATTTTAGCCCTATTAAGGAAACCGAATAGTTTCCTTAATGTCGGTTGTAATAGAGGGGTAAATAGGTCTTTTCCTTAATGTTTAGGCCTATAAATACCCCCCATTTCACCCTGTAATAGGGACCGATTACAAGTGATTCAATACACACTTTCGAACTATTCTAAGCTATTATCCTTTTGGAGGCTTAGAACAGTTTGCTTCGCAAACACTTCGTTTGTTAGTTTCTTTTCTACAGAAACCTGTTAGCGTAATCTTTTACGCCAACAATAATGATATCATTTTTGCTAGGAGCTACAATGACTACCAATAAGAAGTTTGAGAGCCACTGGAAAGTGTTCCAGATCCCACTGATCAACAACAGGATGAGCAAAATGTTGTAGATCATATTGAATATGCTCCAGCCCCACGAAGGTCTGGGAGAGTAGTCCATGCGCTAGAGAGGTACATGTTCTTGACCACCGGGCATCACGACGTGTTTCTATTGGAAAACGATGAGCCCAAGACCTATTTGGAAGCAGAGATGGAACCAGACTCTAAGAAATGGCTTGGAGCCATTGAATCTGAGTTGGGAGTCCATGGGAGTTAACCAAGTTTGGAACTTGGTTGATCCACCCGATGGTGTAAAAACCATTGAGTGTAAATGGATCTTCAAGAAAAAGATAGATGTTGATGGAAATGTTCACATATATAAGGCACGATTGGTGGCGAAAGGTTTTGGACAGATTCAAGGTGTTGATTATGATGAAACATTTTCGCCCGTCGTTATGCTTAAGTCTATTCGAATCATCCTAGCTATTGGCGCATTTTATGATTATGAGATATGGCAAATGGAAGTCAAGACAACTTTCCTAAATGGAAACCTAAGTGAGGATGTGTACAAGACACAACCTAAAGGTCTTGACGGTTCGAGGAATGCTGGGAAAGTTTGTAAGTTGCGAAAGTCCATTTATGGATTGAAGCAAGCTTCTCTGAGTTGGAATCTTCATTTTGATGAGGTAGTCAAAGGGTTTGGCTTCATCAAGAATGAAGAAGAACCTTGTGTTTACAAGAAGGCTAGTGGGAGTTCACTTGTGTTTCTGGTCTTATATTTTGGGCGGCATACATTTTGGGCATAAAGATCTATATAGAGAGATCAAAACAGTTAATTGGATTAAGCCAAAGTATGTAAATTGACAATGTTTTGAAACGGTTCAAAATGCATAATTCTAAGAAGGGTTTTCTGCCAATGTCACATGGTCTTTCTCTTAGTAAGACTCAGTGTGCTGTGACACCTGATGAGATAGAGAAGATGAGTGTGATCCTTTATGCCTCCGCAATTGGATCCATCATGTATGCCATGCTATGTACACGCCCAGATGTGTCATATGCTCTAATTATTATGAGCAGGTACCAATCGAACCCAAGTGAAAGTCACTATGTTGTAGTAAAGAGTATCCTCAAGTACTTGAGAAGGACTGAGGAAATGTTCCTGGTATACGGTGGTGAAGATGAGATCATTTTAAGTGGTTACAGAGATGCTAGCTTTTAGATCGATGATTCTCAATCGCAATCTAGCTTTGTATTATGCCTCAATGGAGGCACAGTGAGTTGGAAGAGTTTCGAGCAAGAGACAGTGCCTGATTCTACAACATAAGTTGGGTATATCGTTGCTTCAGAAGTGGCGAAGGAGGCAGTTTGGATCAGAAAGTTTGTTTTGGAGTTGGGTGTTGTTCCTAGTGCGTCTAGTCTAGTGGACCTCTATTGTGATAATAGTGGTGCCATTATGCAAGCCAAGGAGCCTAGATCGCACTAGAAATCCAAACATATACTTCGGCCATATCACCTGATCTGCGAGATCATTTAGAGAGGTGATGTGAAGATTTACAAGGTGCACACCGATTTGAATATGGCGGATCCGTTGACGAAGCCTCTTCCATAGCCCAAGCATGAGGCACATATGAGCTCCATGGGTATTAGATACTTGTGTGAGTGAGTCATGTGTTTGTGGAAGATGCCTGTAGAGTCTATGCTAATGTATGATGATAATTGTTATCTTGTTTCTTGAATAAATATCGTTTGCATTTAATTAATAAGTACGACTTATTATGTGAAACTGTTGGACCAAACAGAGCGACCAGAGGGGGGTGAATGGGAGCTTTTAAGATTTCTGGCTAAAACTACCCTTCTGTTTTAATTCAGTCTCCCGTGGAATAGGCTTCGAACACACCCTTCGGAGGTCTGATTTCGAGGTATTTTATAGCTCCAAACTCAGGCTTCGCAAGGAGCATGAGAAACCAAGGGTTTGTTTTGGACTCTATGATGAGTGATTGACAGATTTTACCCTCTGATTCAAAGGGGTCCCTCCGAAGGGATTCAGAGGTGGTTTCACCGAAGGGTTCGGTGGGTCTATTTGTTGCGGCTGTTGCAGTGGAGTGTGCCTGTCGGAGGGGTCCAACAGTACACAATGACTTGGCTGTACCGAAGGGTTCGATACTTTGGGCGGTACACCGGAGGGTGTGCCGAAGGTTGTTTACTCGGAGAGGTCTCCGGGGTACTGGATACACTTGTCTGTTTGTCTGTGGTGCGCAGGTGACTTCGGAGGCGACGGACGGTTCGTAGCAAGTGAACCTGGGTAAAGCGGGAGGCTTGATGCCAGGGGAGCAGGGAGCTCCGTCACGAAGGCTGCGAAGGGGTCGAGGTCGGACCTCAGGTCAAGGTGCGCCAGGAGAAGGCAGTAAGTGCAGAGTGTGACTCCGGGTGAAGGTACCCCGAGACGAAGTCCTCGGAGGTGAGGCACTTCGAAGGGTACTCCGAATGGAGTGACTTCGAACTATGGTGGACTAAGTCCTCAGCAATGAGGCAAGGTGTTCGAAGTGTGCTCTGGAGGGAGACACTCGAAGGTATACCCGACGAAGGTCTCAGAAGTCGAGGTGCATCAAAGGCATGATCCAGGTGAGGATCGTCGAGGAGTGTGCTCGGGGAGATACACTGCGACGAATTGCTCATGGAATGCTTCATGCGGAGGCCTTGGATGAAGGAGGGACTTCGAAGGGTGGTACTCTGAAGGTGGGGCTTCGGAGTGAGGCAGGTGTTGGAACAATTGCGTTAGTTCCAGCAGGTTTTCCTGTGGTGGAGTATGATGTGGAGAATGAACCTCGATGGGTCCTCTCGGAGGGAGAAGGAATTTATACTGGTTCGGGCCTCCCCTAGGGGATAATAGTCCAACGTCCAGTTTGTGGTTGATTTGGCATGGTATGCCTTAATGTGGAGAAGAGAACTACAGGGTCTCATGCCCCCCCCTGCTACAAGGGCTTGGCCCTGCTTTTATAGGCATGCAGGCCTTAAGGAAAAGACCAAGATACCCTCTACAAGCCCCTAGGCTTATAGGGGTAGACATGGAAAGAGAGCTAGCTACTGAGCAAAGTGCCAGGCAACTTTACAGCTTTACAGCTTTACAGACGTGTCAGGCTGCACCAGGCTTTGACCAGCTAAAAGATACACCGAAGGTGGGGGCTGGGAGGAAGGCTTCGGAGTGCACCCCGGAGGGGGGCTTCGAAGCGTGCTCCGGAAGGCAGCCTCCGGACGGGGCTCCGGAGAGCGGCCTTCGAACTGGCTTCCGGAGGGCGGCCTCCGAACGGGACTCGGCTCCCGGAGGGTGGCCTCCAAACTGGACTCCGGAGGGCGACCTCCGGACCTGGCTTCCGGAGGGTGGCCTCCGGACTGGACTCCGGAGGGCGGCCTCTGGACTTGGCTCCCGGAGGGTGGCCTCCGGGCTTGGCTCCCGGAGGGTGGCCTCCGGACTGGACTCCGGAGGGCGGCCTCCGGACTTGGCTTCCGGAGGGTGGCCTCCGGGCTTGGCTCCCAGAGGGTGGCCTCCGGACTGGACTCCGGAGGGCGGCCTCCGGACTTGGCTCCCGGAGGGTGGCCTCCGGTGCCCTGCGCCAGGGCCCGGACTGGGGGCTCCGGGCCGGACCTCCTGGTCTGAGGGCTCCGAAGCTACGGGCCCCGAAAGGCACCTTGGGACCTGGAAACAACACTTAGATAGAAAACAGGCTCTGACAGTACTGGGCTTTGGGCCGAAGGCTGTCGGGGGCTGACATCATTTGGCCCCTGTTTAAGGGAAATATATTCCCCCAACAGTAGCCCCTCGCGTGTAGGCCTTCGGGACGAAGGGGTGCATGCGCCTTAGGACAAATGACCTGAAACCACAACTTCAGAGAAAACATACCTTCGGAGCCTGGACCGAAGGTGACCTCGATACCCGGGGGCAATAAATGCCCGCGTTAGTTGCCAGAACGGCCTCGGGGAGCCGAACGGCTCCGCAACGGTCGAAAAAGTTACCGTTACCTTGCTCTGGGCCGGTTGGCCTTCGCCGGAGGCCCATTTGGCGGTGGGTTCGGCCCACGACGGTTGGAATTCTTACCGCGCCTATAAATAGAGACTTACCGCGTGCGGCTTCGGTACACCTTCATTCGCTTTCTTCTCGTTGCCTTGCAACCTTCGCTCCCTTCTTATTCTAGCTTCGCTTCGAGCCCCCTTTCGCTAGCTTTAGCCCTACGCGGTGAAGTCCCATCAACATGCCGAAGAAGGCGGTGGCGAAGCCTCTGGCCTTGGGCTCGAGCTCGGGCTCCGCCCAAGTGCAGGCAGCGGCGGCTGCGGCGGCGAAGACTGCGCCCAGGCGGCTGGGGCCGAGGGACCTTCGGACGCCCTCCGACAAGTTCGAGCAGACCCTGGAGATGAGGGCCTCGATCTCCACGGAGGAGTTGGTCCGGAGGGCCTGCGAAGGGAAGATTGCGGCGAAGATCCAGCTTCGGGTCCCGGAGAAGTCGGAGGCTGAGCCGAGGCCTCGCGCAAACGAAGTGGTGGTATTCGAGGCCTTCTTCGAAGCCGGCCTCGGATTGCCAGCAGTGGGGATGCTGAGTGAAGTCCTCGAGGCTTACAACCTCGAGCTCCCTCAGCTTTCGCCCAACGCCGTGGCGAGGTTAGCCGTCTTTGAGTGGGCCATGAGGGCCGAGGGCTGCGAGGGCTGCACGGATGTCTTCGTCGCCCTCCACGACGCCAACTACCAACCGAAGCCGCGGGAGGGGACGGACCGCGTCAAGAGGGCGCTGGCCTTCGGCAGCGCCAACTTCCAGCTCCGGAAGGAGTATCAAGACGCCTTCCCGGCGAGGGCCGTAAACAACAAGTGGCACTCGAGGTGGGACCAAGAGTGGTTCTATGCCTCCGTCGGTGCCAACTCTCCCCTTCGGAGTACCAACGCCCATATTTTGTACCGACGCGAAGGGGTGGTGAAGACCAGCGAAGATATCCTTCGCTCGAGGATCTCGCTGCTCCGGAGAGTGGCGGCGAAGATGAGCATGAGGGACCTCGCGGAGGAGTTCATCACCCTCCGGCTCAGCCCCCTCGTGCGCTCCTGGCCGGAGGGGCTCTTTCAAGCTTCGGGCCGAGGTGAACTTAGCGAGTTGGCCTTCGACTGCTTCTGTAAGGCTTCGCAGTCTCTTTGCTTTTAATACTTCGCAGACTTCACTTCTAACTCAAACCTTTCATGAAGCCGCCCTCGAAATGAGGACCCCGGAGGAGGCCACCGCGGCGGCGGATCGAGTCGTCGGGACTCCGACTCCCGAGGAGCAGGCCCAGCGCCTTGCACTGGTAGGGTCCTGGGAGCGCTGGAACAGGGTATGGACCGCGCTCGACCTCGGAGGGCTTCCTGCTCTGCCGGACTTCGCCCACCTGGCTACCTCGTCGGCCGGAGCCAAGAGGAAGAGGGGGGACGAGGACGAAGTGGATGCCTCGGGACATCGGCCAGAGGTCCCCGCGGTCGAAGCTTCTAATTCGGGGGAGGTTGCGGCGAAACCCGCAGCTACTCCGACCCCCAACAAGGCAGCGAAGCCCTTGGCGGCGAGGCCTTCGGCAGCGAAGTCCGGTGCGCACACTCCGGCCGCCAAGGAGGCCGCGGATGCCCCGGCGGAACCAACCTCGGGCGCGGAGGTAGACGCGCCAGCTTCGCAGCGAAGGAGTTGGAGGGCACACTTAGCCCCATCCTCCTTTCAAGAGATCTCCGACGATGGTAAACCCTTTTTTCTTTTGCATGCTTCTCTTCAATATGCGGATTTAGACTTGGCTCCCTGCAGAGGACGAAGATGACGCGAGGCCCACAGTGGCGAAGGCGGTAGACGAGGGTGGATCGAAGCCCACCGAGGCGAAGTCCATAGAAGCTTCGAGCAGCAGCAGCAGCGATTCGGAGTCCGAGAGCACTTCGTCTGATGATGAAGGCAGCGGAGGCCGCGAGGCTCCTCGAGGCGAAGAGGAAGTGGATGTGATGGGCTTGAGTCCCGCCTTGCCGGAGCCCACGGAGGCGACCGTGGCCGTGGTTCACCCTTTCAAGCCGAGGGGGGCGTGACGGTGGCGGTGATCCGCGATTTCCGCGAGGCTTGTGCTTCTGCGGAGGAGGGGGATTTGGTGGCCCAGCTCAGCCATCGAGACCCCACGGACCTCTTCGTCAGTTCGAACGAAGTCCTCCTGCGGGTGAGCGAAGCCCCTTGCAGCTTTGAACTATACTTTTGTCCCTTGGCTAATACTTATGATCTCTTCAATTTCTGCAGGCCCTCGCACTGAACGCGGCAGCTTCGACTGCTGCCGACAGGCGGATGGAGCGCCTCGCGGGGGAGAAGGAGGCCCTTCGCCGCGAGGTCTCGGAGGAAGCTGAGAGACGGAGGCGGGCCGAGGCTTCGGCTGCTGAGGCGAGGGAAGCCTTGGCCTCAGAGACGGCTCGGCTCCGCGCGGAGCTCCAGGCTTCGAAGGATGCCGAGGCTCGACAGGCGAAGGAGAACGAGGAGCTCCGCCAGCGGGCTTGGGATCTTGAGGGCTTCGTCGTGGCTAATCTTGGCGAGGCCACTCAGAGCCTGACCGAGGTCCTTGAGAAAATAGGGACCGAGTGCCGGACTCCGGATTTTGGCGATCAGGAACCAATTAGAGACCGCGCCGATTTCTTGAAGACTGCGGCTTCGATAGCGGACGAAGTGCTGACGGGCTTCGCCCTCATGGCCGGTCGCGTCGCGGGCCAAGGAGTGTTGCAGATGCTCCATGCTGCGGGGTGTGACCACCTTCGGGCTGCAACCTCCGTGACCCCAGTGGCCTTCGGGGGTCCGCACTTGGTGACGCCTCCGGCCGAAGTTCGCGGGGCCTGGCGGCGGCTGCAGGACCCCTGGAAGGAGCAAGGCTGCGAAGCAGTCCTCGACCTCCAGAAGGCCCTTCGACATCGCCGATCCAAAGCGCCTGCTGTGCCTGATCAGCCTTCGACTTCGGTACCTCCGCCTCCGAAGGTGTAGATCTCCTTAGGCCTTTTGTAATACTTAGCTGCAGGCTTGTAAAAACTCTATCAGCTTATTAATATGAATGCGGGGGTTTTTTATACATGCCCAGGCTCAGACTTCGAGCGTAGACCTCGAAGTCCTCGAGGACTCTGAAGAGCTTCAACAGCTGTGGGCGATCCTCGAAGTAGCTAGGTCCGAAGGCCCCCCTCGGTTTAAGCTTCCGAGGGGGCCTAACGGCGAGGCCATCTCCGAAGTAGCTCAGGATTTACTAGCCGCTGTGAAGACGGAGTCCCTTCAGGGCCCTTTGTCTTTGCCTTCGCGAACGGCCTTAGCAGGCGACGAAGCCCTAGACTTTTCTGCCTTTGATACGGCACCGCCTGCTTCGTTAACCTGGAGTGACCTGCAAAGTGGAAGGCGAAGCCTACGGGCTTCGGAACCTGAACGGGCTGTTCGAGGGAGAGCGGGCTCCGACGAGGCAACGTCCAGCCGAGGCGGCCCTGGCCGAAGAAGGGGCAAGCGAGGGTTGGGGCCTCGCACACAGTTCTTCTTAGGTTTAGATACAGATTATACGTAGTTTTGCTTCCGAAGTATGTTTGTAACACACTTCTCAATATACAATAAATGGAGTTGTATATTTGCATACTTCGTCTGTATGCTTCGCATTGTTTGGCTTCGAACATTTTAGCTTGCCACGCTCGTACTGCGTATTACATTCGCACACCTCGCATACATGCTTCCCCCCTTTGCTCGTGGCAGTTAGGGACTTAGCCGTTGCTGGTGCGGGCAAAAATAAACGATGCGAAGGGTGCGCCTCCCGGCGGCTTCGACGTATGAATTTTATTTAAGCGAAGGCCTCCCTTGGGCTTCGAACGCTTTAATTTGGTGCGAAGCAGGGCTTCGTCTGCTCGGAATTTTACTGAGCGAAGGCCTCTTTTGGGCCTCGAACGCGCTAACTTGGTGCGAAGCAAGGCTTCGGCACAACCAAGCCTAGCGAGGCATGCTTCGGCATGCCAGGATTTGGATGCTGTGCGTGAGCGAGGCTCGGAAAACGCACTTAGATTATAGCGAAGCATGGCTTCGGGACACTTAGGCGTATTATGCACGAGCACGCGAAGCCAGGCTTCGGGGCGTGTTTAGATAATGAAGCAAGGCTTCGGAACTTGGTCCTGTAATGAGAAGGATATTTGGTGTGGATTCACCGAACCTGTGATAGTGTGAGCCACCTTCGACTCTGAGCCACCTTCGACTCTGGGTCGCCTTCGACCCTGGGATGCTTCGGGTGCGGAACCCGGAATCCCTGGGATGCTTCGGGCGCGGAGCCCGGAATCCCTGGATGCGTCGGGCCAGTGGCCCGGAGTCCTTTTAGCCCACTGCTACGGGCCCGGGGGCACTGTGTAGCCTTCAGAGGGGTACTCCGGATTTTATAAAGCGAAGCGGGGCTTCGAGTTTTTAAATAAGATGGGGCAAAACTTGCTGTAAGGGCGAAGCTAGGCTTCTAATTTAAGGCGAAGCAGGGCTTCGAATAAATATCAACATGATTGCGAATTGGTAGACCGAGGTGGTACTTCGGATAGCGGACGTACCTCGCAAAGTGGCCAAGGTTGACCTCGTAGCCCCTGGGGCTTCGACGACCTCCGACGCGTGGAGCGGAGCCCCTTGCCGGAGGGTGAGCTCCGGTATGTGGAGGATGGAGGAAGGCGAGGATGGCCTTCGAGCTGCACCCGAAGCCCTTTTCCGGAGGGTGCGCGAAGCAAAAAAGCTTCGAAGCTCCCCCCTCAGGCGTACTTCGAGTTGCAGACGGTGGCAGAGAACTTAGCTTTTAGTACTAAGTTCCCCACGGACGGCGCCAACTGTTGGAACAATTGCGTTAGTTCCAGCAGGTTTTCCTGTGGTGGAGTATGATGTGGAGAATGAACCTCGATGGGTCCTCTCGGAGGGAGAAGGAGTTTATACTGGTTCGGGCCTCCCCTAGGAGATAATAGTCCTACGTCCAGTTTGTGGTTGATTTGGCATGGTATGCCTTAATGTGGAGAAGAGAACTACAGGGTCTCATGGCCCCCCCTGCTACAAGGGCTTGGCCCTGCTTTTATAGGCATGCAGGCCTAAGGAAAAGACCAAGATACCCTCTACAAGCCCCTAGGATTATAGGGGTAGACATGGAAAGAGAGCTAGCTACTGAGCAAAGTGCCAGGCAACTTTACAGCTTTACAGCTTTATAGATGTGTCAGGCTGCACCAGGCTTTGACCAGCTAAAAGATACACCGAAGGTGGGGGCTGGGAGGAAGGCTTCGGAGTGCACCCCGGAGGGGGGCTTCGAAGCGTGCTCCGGAAGGCAGCCTCCGGACGGGGCTCCGGAGAGCGGCCTTCGAACTGGCTCCCGGAGGGCGGCCTCCGAACGGGACTCGGCTCCCGGAGGGTGGCCTCCGAACTGGACTCCGGAGGGCGACCTCCGGACTGGACTCCGGAGGGCGGCCTCCGGACTTGGCTCCCGGAGGGTGGCCTCCGGGGCCCTGCGCCAGGGCCCGGACTGGGGGCTCCGGGCCGGACCTCCTGGTCTGAGGGCTCCGAAGCTACGGGCCCCGAAAGGCACCTTGGGACCTGGAAACAACACTTAGATAGAAAACAGGCTCTGACAGTACTGGGCTCTGGGCCGAAGGCTGTCGGGGGCTGACGTCATTTGGCCCCTGTTGAAGGGAAATATATTCCCCCAACAGTAGCCCCTCGCGTGTAGGCCTTCGGGACGAAGGGGTGCATGCGCCCTTAGGACAAATGACCTGAAACCACAACTTCAGAGAAAAACATACCTTCGGAGCCTGGACCGAAGGTGACCTCGATACCCGGGGGCAATAAATGCCCGCGTTAGTTGCCAGAACGGCCTCGGGGAGCCGAACGGCTCCGCAACGGTCGAAAAAGTTACCGTTACCTTGCTCTGGGCCGGTTGGCCTTCGCCGGAGGCCCATCTGGCGGTGGGTTCGGCCCACGATGGTTGGAATTCTTACCGCGCCTATAAATAGAGACTTACCGCGTGCGGCTTCGGCACACCTTCATTCGCTTTCTTCTCGTTGCCTTGCAACCTTCGCTCCCTTCTTCTTCTAGCTTCGCTTCGAGCCCCCTTTCGCTAGCTTTAGCCCTTCGCGGTGAAGTCCCATCAACATGCCGAAGAAGGCGGTGGCGAAGCCTCTGGCCTTGGGCTCGAGCTCGGGCTCCGCCCAAGTGCAGGCAGCGGCGGCTGCGGCGGCGAAGACTGCGCCCAGGCGGCTGGGGCCGAGGGACGTGTCAGGCTTTGACCAGCTAAAAGATACACCGAAGGTGGGGCTGGGAGGAAGGCTTCGGAGTGCACCCCGGAGGGGGGCTTTGAAGCGTGCTCCGGAAGGCAGCCTCCGGACGGGGCTCCGGAGAGCGGCCTTCGAACTGGCTCCCGGAGGGCGGCCTCCGAACGGGACTCGGCTCCCGGAGGGTGGCCTCCGAACTGGACTCCGGAGGGCGACCTCCGGACCTGGCTTCCGGAGGGTGGCCTCCGGACTTGGCTCTCGGAGGGCGGCCTCCGGGCTTGGCTCCCGGAGGGTGGCCTCCGGTGCCCTGCGCCAGGGCCCGGACTGGGGGCTCCGGGCCGGACCTCCTGGTCTGAGGCTCCAAAGCTACGGGCCCCGAAAGGCACCTTGGGACCTAGAAACAACACTTAGATAGAAAACAGGCTCTGACAGTACTGGGCTCTGGGCTGAAGGCTGTCGGGGGCTGACATCATTTGGCCCCTGTTCAAGGGAAATATATTCCCCCAACAGCAGGCTTCGGAGTGAAGTAGGCTTCGGTGTGAAGCTGACTAGACTGACTTCGGAGTGAGGCAGGCTTCGGAGCAAAGCTGGCTCCAGAGTGAGGCTGGCTCCGAAGTGAGGCTGACTTGAGGTACTTCGGCCTTGCATGGCTTTGGTACACGGACTGACAGAGTTCGAGCTGGGAGAAGCTACGAAGCCGTGGTGGTCCACTCCGAAGGTGTTGGTGCGAAGGCCCAAGGGCTTTGACGGCTTCGGCTCAAAACCGTTACTGTATCGAAGGCTGACTTCGGTGAAGCGAAGGCCGTTAGGCTCAAGGCTTCTCACCGAAGCTACCGCACCTCTCGCGTGCGAAGGGGGGCTTCAGAAGGGTCCAAAACTGCAAATGCTGATAGCGTCTGCTCTGCAAAAGCTGGTGCTGTCCCCTCTGCGAAGCTGACAAAAGAAGCCTCCAAATAAAGTAGACTACCAGTTGTACCCTCCTGTTCTGATGAGACAAAAATAGTGTAAACCCTAGGGGTAAAGTAGTATATTCACAGGGCTGAATAGTGCCTATAAATAGTGGAGGCTGGCTAGGTCACATCAACACTTTGAGCAGTCATTTTTTAGCTCCTGTGCTAGCCACCACATACTCTTATATTCATCCCGTGAGTTCATTTTGTGTTCCCTGTTCAAGCAATGAAACTTTGATTATGTTTTCGTTTACTGCTTGAACTTGTATGCATACTTCTCTACATGCTTTGATTTCTCTGTGCACAATCTTCTTGTGAGTTTTTCTGGAGAGGTGTGTGAGAAGTCTGTCTGGGTGAAGTGTGTTTTTCAGTGTCTGTTCGCTCTGTGTAAACTGGAGGCTAGGCCTCTCTGATTACTAGCGAGCACTGTCTCTATGCTGAATCGAAGCCCATTTTTCTTCCGTTGTCTAAGTCCTTGGTGAAGTCAGTTTTAGTTTGCGTTTAGACCTTCAAAGTACGATGCCTAGCATCAGTTGATGTCGCTCAGTATTTGGTCGAAGTCCGCAGAGGGAAGTCTGCTCTCGCGAAGGGGGCAGTGCGAAGCCTGCTCGAAGGCACCCAGTGTGCAGAGCCTGCACTGCCTTAGCAGAGTTGATCGAAGTCCTCAGAGGGAAGTCCGCTCTTGCGAAGGGTGAAGTGCGAAGCCTGCTCGAAGGCACCCTGTGTGTGGAGCCTGCACTGACTTAGCAGAGATGAATTTTCGGGGTTGTGGGTGGAGCGAAGTCTTCTTGGCTTTGAACTTTTGCTCCTTGTGAAGCCTGATTTCGGAGCTATGAAATACCTCCGAACCAGAACTTCGAAGGGTGTGTTCGAAGCCTGTTCCGCAGAAGATAGAAGTAAAACAGGAGGCTGGGTCTTAGCCTAAAAGTTTAAAAGCTCCCATTCACCCCCCTCTAGTCGCCGTTTTCGGTCCAACAATTGGTATCAGAGCGGGTTAAGATCACCAGTTGACCTTAACTGGTTTTGTGATCTGTTAGCGACATGGATAGAGTTAGTAAAATATCTCTGTTCGATGGGACTGATTTTGCATACTAGAAGGTGCGCATGGAGGCTTACTTTCTAAGCCAAGGTAATGCAATTTGGGATATTGTGGACTCACAATACTCCATCCATGAAACTCGCACCTCTCAAACAGAGAAGGATCAGTATAATGCCAACTCCAAGGCAAGAAATATATTGTTCATTGGTTTGAGTAGAAGTGAGTTTGATAGGGTGCAGCACCTTAGGACATCTAGGGAAATTTGGACCACTCTCACTATTTTTCATGAGGGCTCTACACAGATTAAGGCCAGGCATCAAAGCACATACAATCAACAGTATCAGCTGTTTGTGCAGGCACCTGGTGAATCTATAGATGCCATGTTTTCTCGCTTTGATGCGATAGTGAGTAACTTGCGGTCCAACGGGACGCTTGCTTACAATGATCACGACAGGGCTATCAAGCTTCTCTATGCTCTTGATCGTAGCATATGGGAAGTAAAGATATCCAGCATTGAGGAGTCCACAGGTTATGACACATTGACCTGTGATGAGCTCTTCAGCAAGCTGAAGTCCACAGAGATTGCCAAGGCATCTCTTGCAGTGCATAGGAACTCCTTGCCACAACCATTGGCACTAGTTTCTAGCACTAGCCATGGCACCACTGCAGAACCAAGCAAATCAGGCACTTGTGTTTTTGCAGATGGTTTTGCTTTGTCCTCCCTAGTCTCCGTCACTAAGGAGCAGGTGGATACTCTGGATGATGATGAGCTTGCTCTCATTGCCAAAAGGTTCACCCGTTTTCACCATGAGAGACGGGTTCAGAAGAGAGGTGGTTTTAGTGGTTGCTTTGAGTGTGGTGACACTTCTCACATCAAGGCCAATTGCCCAAAACTCAAGAAGAAAGATGAGAGTGAGCGCCCCAAATACCACAAAAAGGAGAGGAAACCCTTTGTGAAGGGCAAGCATGACAAGGTGTCTAAGAGGGTAGCCAAAGCCGCTTCTAGAGCATTTGTTGCTGCACTCAGTGACATCGACACTTCCTCAACTGAGGAGTCGAGCTCTGAGGAGGAGGAGTCTCCAAGGAAGGAGGAGAAGAAGGACAAGAAGGGACGAGATTTCACTGGCCTCTGCTTCATGGCTGACAGTGATCACAGTGGCGATGAGCTTGACTCATCTGAGGTACCTCTATCCTATGACCAGCTTTCAATTAAACTAGATGAGTTGAATGAAGTAGTTCTTGGTGAGGATAGATTACTTGTGCAAGCCGCTAGAGATAGAAAAGACCTTAGACTTAGGCTAGAATCCGTGTCTACTGATTATGCCATGCTTAAGTCTAGGGTTAATGATGCTGAATGTGAATCTTGTACTGTTGTCATGGGTGAGCTTGCTCAGTTGCGTTCTGTGCATGCTCAAACTCTTTTTGAGCTTGAGACTGCACAGAAGCAACTTTTGATGGTTGATTCTAGTCCTCATGATATAATTGAATGCATGAACTGCCCCTTATTACGTGAGAGCATTGATTTACGTGATGTTGGGGGAAAATATTCTATCTTCAGGGTTACTGCAGTGACAAGATAAAGACTGGTGATTAAGCTAAAGACTTCCAGCATATACCTTCGAAGATACATTGAATCAAGTTCGAAGCATGATGACGAGCTTTAGTTCGGAGTATATCTTCGAACTTAAACTTTTCCAGGATCTTCTTTGCCAGCTAAGATGGAAGACTTATCTTCTTTCTTGTTAGATTAGTCTTTTACCATTTAGCCCTATTGAGGGCACCGAATAGTTTCCACTATGTCGGTTGTAATAGAGGGGTACAAAGGTCTTTTCCTTAATGTTTAGGCCTATAAATACCCCCCGTTTTGCCCTTGTAAAGAGGACCGAATACAAGTTATTCAATACACACATTCGAACTATTCTAAGTTATTATCCTTCCGGAGGCTTAGAACAGTTCATTCGCAAACACTTCGTTTGTTAGTTTCTAATCTCCAGAAACCTGTTAGCGTAATCTTTTATGCCAACAGTTGGCGCCGTCCGTGGGGAACCTAGTCCAAGAAACTTCGTTCTCTACCAACTTCTTACATCATGCCTCCTAAGCGGAGCGCAACTCGTAACCCTATTCGGAGGTCCCCTCGGACCTCCGGAGAGGCACCTCCCGACACTGTTGAGGCCGGAGGACCTTCGACGTTTCCTCCACCTCAAACTCCGGAAGGAGTTCCCATTCCTCGAGCATACGGAGTTCCTCCGCTAACCCCTTCTATACTTCGACCACCCGGAGTTCCCCTTCCACCTCAAGTTCCACTTCGAACTGATCCTTACAGTTCTCAAGACCCGAAAGTTCCTTCTGGAGGAGATGAAGACAATCTTGGTGATATGGCCGCTCAAATGGCCAATCTCCAAGCCGAAGTAGCGAGATGGCGGCAAGAAGCTGCAAATAGGCTTCGTTCTCAAGCCATCCCAGTTATTCCATAAGTGCCTGAAGACGACGAACCTATCTATCCTGAAGCCCCAGAGAATGCCTCTTTTGATACCGAATCTCCATTGCATCCTGAGCTACAAAAGTTCGCTTCGATCCAAAGTTTAAGACTTCAAAGCTTTGCAAGTATGCCGGAGATGAGGATCCTGGAGAATTTGTCCATTCTTATGCTCTAGCAATTGAAGCTAGTGGAGGAGTTCGGGACACCATGGCAAAATGCTTTCCTTTAGCTCTTCAAGGAGTGGCATTGCGGTGGTTCTGGTCTTTGAAGCTAGGATCAATTAATTCATGGGGGCAGCTGAAGAAGAAGTTCGTAAGCAATTTTCAAGGCACCTTCGTGCCTCCAATGTCGACGGGAAGTCTTTTCCAGGTGAAGCAACTCCCTTGAGAGACATTGAGGCAATATTTCAAGCGCTTCGCTCATACGAAGTCGCAGATCCGAGGGTTGACTACATCTTCGGTAGTTGACGCAGCTCGGGAAGGTGTCATTCATCAAGGCCTCCTTGATAAACTTCACCGGAAAAGCATATCTTCTGTTTCTCAGTTGATGTCATACTTTGAAGAATATGCGAGGTCGGAAGAAGGTTGGCTTCGAAGAACTGCAGCTACTCCATCCGTACTGCAGGAAGTAAAAGTGGAAGTAAAAACTTTGGCACAGCCGCGGGAACCAGTCTTCGAAGTTCAGCATGATAGGAGAAGGGGGCAAAAGCATCCCCGTTCTGAAGTCCTAAACATTGCACCCCCGCAAAAGTTCACCTAGAGAGCTCCACAACCTTCGGGAAACAAGGTCAGCAGTTGGAGGCCGCCAGGGAAAACGGCTGGCAAAGGCCAGACCCTTTTCTGCTGTATTCATGGTGAAAACCGAAGCCACGCAACTGATACTTGCAAGGCTATACTTACTCTGAGAGGAGAGTATCTAGAAAGAACTTCGGGTCGAGGTACTACTGACCGAGTTCCAGCTGAAGTGCGCCTGGAGCCTGTCCAGGCTGTGGGGCGGATAGAAACTTTCGAAGCTGCAAGACGCCATCCGGTGGTCAATATTATGCCACCTCCGAAGCAAGAAGAAGGGTAAGACCGAGGAAAAAGAGTAGTTCTCCCTATCTCTGGAGGAGGTACTCTTGCAAGCATGTCAGAAAGGCAGAGAAGAGAGTATGTCAGAGAAGTGGGGCACATTGGGACTTCGTCATCTGCAGCTGCTATGCCTAAATGGTCTCATGTACCAATATCTTTTTCTGCGGAGGATGCAGCTGGCATTAAATTTCCACATGCAGACCCACTTGTCATCACTGCGGACATTGCAGGAACTGAGGTTCGAAGAGTGTTAATTGACGGAGGGAGTTCAGCGGACATTATTTTTGTTCAAGCCTTCGATCAATTGTGCATCTCCAGAAAGCACCTTCTTCCAGCGGCTCGTCCTTTACAAGGATTCGCACGGCCCCCCTCTTGATCCAAGACAAGTGAATAATGTGCAAGATAATCAAGAAAATTTTTAGCTCCTTCTGAATCTTCAAAGAAATCCTTCCCAAGACCAGTCCTGAAGGAGAGATCGCAACAAAGATTATTGTTAAGATGGTAAAGAATATGCATTTCAATTTGGTAAAGATTTACCTCCAGAAGTTGCAACCTCCTTGAAAAAGTGGTGAAAGAGAATTTAGATGTCTTTGCTTGGTCTGACGAAGACATCACCGGAGTCGATCGGGATATCATTGAACATAGTTTACTTGTAAACCCGAAGGCCCGGCCTGTTCGGCAAGGACTCCGAAAAATGTCTGCAGAAAGGGCAGTTCTTGCAAAAGACGAAGTTGAAAAATTGTTGAAGGCTGGGATTATCAGAGAAGTGGCGGATACAACCCAAAGGGCTTGCCTGTTCTTAACTCCGGAAAGTGGCGCATGTGCATTGATTTTACATCCTTGAATAAAGCATGCCCACGTGACCCCTACCCCATGACCTGAATTGATCAGTTGGTTGACTCCACCGCAGGCTCGGAGTTATTAAGCTTCCTTGATGTGTATTCTGGCTACCATCAAATTTGGTTGAAGCGCGAAGATGAAATCAAGACAAGCTTCGTAACTCCTTCATGAGTCTTTTGTTATGTAAGAATGCCTTTAGGCTTAAGAAATGCGGGGCTACTTTTTCGAGGCTAGTTGCTAAGGCTCTAGGTCATCAATTAGGTCGCAATGTGGAGGCCTATATGGATGATATTGTAATAAAGAGTGCTTTAAAGCACCAACATAGCCTAGACTTAGCTGAAACATTTAATAGCCTTCGAGCATGTGGGCTCCGTCTTAACCCCGAGAATGTATCTTCGGAGCTAAGGCTAGAAGTTGTTAGGGTATTTAGTTTCAAGCAGAGGGATTGAAGCTAGCCCTACTCAGATAACGGCACTACAGAAGATGGCTCCTCTAGAAAATTTAAAGCAAGTGCAAAAGCTGACTAGTCATCTGGCAGCACTTAGCAGGTTTTTGGCAAGGCCTGCGGAGAGAAGTTTGCCCATCTTCAAAGCTTTGAAAGGGTCTAAAGATTTTGTATGGACACCGGAGGTCAGAAAAGCTTCGAAGATATTAAAGAGTATCTCAGTAATCTCGCTACACTCATGGTGCCTACTGTGGACGAAACCCTACTCCTTTACCTTGCAGCTGCAGGTTCTGCTGTCAGCGTAGTCCTAGTCAGAGAAATGGATTTCAATGGAAAGTTGGTACAAAATCTAGTTTATTTGGGTCCGAAGCATTATCAGGAGCGAAGACAAGGTATTCCGAACTCGAAAAGTTCGTTTATGCTCTGTAATGGCTTCGAGGAAGCTAAGGCATTATTTTTAGCTCATAATGTAATTGTACCAACTTCGTATCCTTTGGGAGATATGCTCCGAAGTAAGGATTCCACTGGAAGGATTGGAAAGTGGGCAGTTGAGATAGCACCCTTCGGCATATCCTTTCTGGCAAGGACAACAATCAAATCACAAGTCTTAGCAGATTTTGTAGCAGAATGGACTCAACCTGCAACTTTGGTTCCGGAGAAGTCAAGTGATGAGTTTGGAC
>JAAALK010000680.1:0-66501 GCA_019279435.1 Zizania palustris | reverse complement strand
ACGCAAAGTAATTCCCCTTCTTGGTCAACTCATGCAAAGGACCGGCTATGGTGCTGAAATCTTTCACAAAACGCCGGTAGAAACCTGCAAGACCAAGAAAACTACGTACCTGTGTGATAGTTTGGGGTTGTGGCCAGCTGTTGATTGCTTCTACCTTTGCCGCGTCGACCTCAATACCCTGTGAAGTGACAACATAGCCAAGAAACACAACTCGATCCGTGCAAAACGTGCACTTCTCAAGGTTACCAAACATTCTAGCTTCACGGAGGGCAACAAAAACAGCACGTAGGTGTTCAACATGTTCAGTGAGAGACTTGCTATAAACCAAGATATCATCAAAGTATACAACCACAAAGCGTCCTATAAAGTGCCGTAGGACTTCATTCATCAAGCGCATGAAGGTACTAGGTGCATTAGTAAGACCAAAAGGCATGACAAGCCACTCATATAGTCCAAACTTTGTTTAAAAGCAGTTTTCCATTCATCACCTAGTTTCATGCGAATTTGGTGGTAACCACTACGGAGATCGATCTTAGAAAAGATAATGGCACCACTAAGCTCATCAAGCATGTCATCCAATCTAGGAATAGGGTGTCGATATCGAATGGTGATATTATTAATAGCACGACAATCAACACACATGCGCCAACTACCATCTTTCTTAGGTACCAAAAGAACGGGTACTGCACAAGGACTAAGGCTTTCACGGACGTACCCACGATCAAGAAGGTCCTGTACTTGGCGCTCAATTTCTTTTGTCTCCTCCGGATTGGTGCGGTACGCTGCACGATTAGGAAGAGACGCCCCCGGGACCAAATCAATTTGGTGCTCGATGCCGCGTATCGGTGGCAGCCCGGGTGGTATCTCAGCAGGAAAAACATCTTTAAACTCCTGCAAAAGGTCAGTGACTGCAACAGGAACAGAGCTAGGAATGTTCGCAAGTGAAAACAACACGTTTGTGCAAATCAAGCCGTATAGCAAGGGAGTATCATCACAAATTTCAGCAAGGTCAGTTTTAGTTGCAAGCATGACACGCCCTTTCAGATTTATAACTTGTGATGAAGAAGGAGAAGCAATTTTATCTTTCTGTTGCCTCAAAAGCGTCTTAGCTACTTGATGATTTTCAGAAGGTTGTTTGCTCTTTTGTGCATCCCTAGCATGTTTTTCTTGTTCAAATTTTACAATTTCAGCAGGAGTCATAGGAAGCAATGTAATTTTCTTTCCTTTATTCATAAATGTATACTTATTGCTCCTACCATGGTGTGTAGCATCAGTATCATACTCCCAAGGTCTACCAAGTAACAGAGAACATGCTTGCATTGGTACTACATCAAAATCAGCAACTCCTAAGTATGTACCAATGGCAAATTTGATGTTAGCAGTTTGTGTTACCTTGACCTTACCGCTATTATTGAACCATTGCACATGGTAAGGGTGCGGATGCGCACGTGTGGGAAGTTGAAGCTTCGTTACCATGTCGTGGCTCACCAAATTGTTGCAACTACCGCTGTCGATGATGACACGTACACGACGGTCATTGACGAGGAAGAAGGTCTGAAACAGATTGTTTCTTTGTGCCCGGTCGTCCTGCTCCATGTGAGTGCTTAAAACACGTTGTACAATAAGTGCTTCATGGTCGGCATAGGTATCCGGCGCAAAAACAGCGTCATCGTCGAATGTATCATCATCTCCTGCAATGTTAGCAGCAAGTGCATATTCATCTTCAACATCACTAGCTCTTACATAGCCACCGTCTTCCGTAGCAATATAAGCCCGCTGACTAGGGCAGTCCTTCATAACGTGGCCAAGTCCTTGCATCTGTGACACTGGATCGCTGCAGAACGTGCAGTAGAGGCTGCCGAGGATGTGGGCTTGGATGGCGCCTTGGATGCTGCAGCCTTGGAACTCTCAACCTGGGCTGTAGATGTAGAAGGTGCTGATGTAGCCGCCGGTCGAGAAGGGGGTGCGGGTGGTCGTTGCTGCTGCCCACTTGAGCGTGAAGTAGCACCACCAATGTTGGTCCTCATGCTGCGTTGTGGTTGTTGGCGACCCTGCAATTCTTTTTCTGCAAGCATAGCAAGGTGGAAAAGACGAGTGATAGTATTGTATTTTTATAATCAATGATATCCTGAATTTCACGTCTTAAACCACCATAAAACGGGCCATTTTATCCTCATTGTCCTCCTCAATTTCAGCACGCATGCAACCTATTTGCAACTCCTGATAATACTCCTCTACCGATTTATTTCCTTGGTTTAGGCGCTGCAATTTTTTTTCTCAAATCGCGTTTATATGAAGGAGGGACCCATCTACCACGCATTTGCCGTTTTAACATATCCCAAGTTTGTGGTTCATTTCCAACCTGAACTATTTCAGTCCACCAAAGAAGAGCATATCCAGTGAAGTCACTAGTAGCTAAACGCACGCGGTGGATAGCAGGAACCATGTGAGCATTAAATTTTTGTTCGACTGACATCTCCCAATCTAAATATGCATCTGGATCATAGGTGCCAGCAAAAGGAGGTACTGAAAATTTTACCTTGGAGTAGGGATCATTGTTCCTGTGGTTGTCATTGTTACCTCGTGGAGGGCGGTTGCGGTGGCCGCCCATACCTTGACGGTTGAATTGAAAGCGATGGCGTGCAGCCTCGTCAGGGTCAATGGCATTGTTTCCGGCATAGGATAGGTCGTCTTCTTCTTCAATATGGTCGTCTTCCTCTTCAACATGGTCATTGTTGGCTCGTGCAGCAGGCAATCGTGTTTCCAAGGCAGTCATCCGGTCTACTAGGTCAGCCACAGTACGTGCGAGACGTTCGATGGAATGTTGGGTCTGCCGCTGAGACTCTAGTAGAGCACGTCGTGAGACACATTCATTAAAATCAGATGGAGGGGTGCCGCTGTTATCTGCCATGTTAGTGAAAGACAAAACAACAAAGAATAATCCTGATGGAAAACAGCTAGGTGGGGTGGTGGCTGTGTGGTGGAAGCAATTCGTCAAGCACCTTACCCACGCTTGCAAGTGTTCTTACCACGCCGTAGGGAGGTCACCGGCCTACAGGTGATGAACCAAGTGGAGGGTGGTGTACAATTGCAAGAAATGATCCTGTCCTGACCAAGAGAAATGTGTAGCTTGGAAGGCAAGTGAGTAGCAAGGATTAGCGACAATAATAACAGTTAAACCAAGTTCAATAAGTATTCCCAAGTACTCGTCAAAGTTGCTGACCGTAGTGCTCCCAAAGTGAAAGTTCAAGTAATAGAGGGAAACTATGTGCCCAAAAATCAAAAAGGAAGCACAAACAGGTCAAAATCAGCTCTCTATAGATCGGACAAGGGATTGGACAAGAGATCGGACAAGTGATCGGACAAGGGTATGTGCAAATTTTTTTTTTGTTTTCTCTCTTTTTTTTTTTTGCTGCTGTTCGGATCGGACAAGAGTTCGGACAAGAGTTCGGACAAGAGATCGGACAAGCAACAAACAGCCAAAGACTGCCTCAGATTGGACAAGAGTTCGGACAGGAGTTCGGACAAGAGTTCGGACAAGAGTTCGGACAAGCAACTAACAGCCCGCTTCTCTTTTTTTTTATATTTTTTTTTCTCCTTTTTTTTCACTCTATTTTTTTTTGAAACAAGGATGACCAGAGGAGTAACCACAAAAATTGGCACCTGCAACTGAGGTGGGATGTGGCTCACAAAAATTCAAACAAGTTCGCTGTCCGGCGAGCAAAAACTTTGTCCAATTTTTTTCTTTATCTTCCCGATTTTTTTTGGCGATTTTGGTGAGGGCTAACCGAAAAGTTATGCCTGTTTTACTGAAGGGGGTCACAAAGAGTAGATGTGGAAAACAAAGAAAGGTTGCGGAAGGGGGGGTTTTTCGGTGGGGAATTTTTTCTGAGACACAAGAACAACTACTACTCAAATGACACAGAGGGATGACTAAACCAGCAACAAGACTCGACCAAGAACACGAACTCAACAAAGTTAAAACTGAAATTAAAATCGCAAGGCACAAAGGGGTTCTCGGTGGGGAATTTTTTAGGTGCGGTTTTCTGGACTCTGGGTAAAACAAAAGCAGATCGAGATTACCTAACGGGAAATCTGAGCTCTGATACCAGCTGATGGGGGAGTGGTCCCGATCTTCCGCTAGGTAAAGGATAAACTTGGGTTGGTGGAGAATCTCGACGTTGGCGATCCAAGGCTCCGGTCCGGCGGATCAAAACCTTGCAATCGTTACACCACTGTCTCCGTTGGTTATCAACCACGCAGAACGCGATTGACCTCGCCACGAAGGCTAATTCCTGCAAGCGAACCCAAGAACACAAGCAAGAACAGGAAGGATACAAATCGAATGCAAAATCACAGACAAACGAAGATAAGTTGAGGTTTCACAAACGCCAATGCGGCAGCCAATCGGTCTGGCGCAAGAGGCGGGATCTAAACACAACAGTGTAGATGCAACAAAGCAAAACCTAACCCTAGAGGTGGCTGGCGTGAGAATATATAGGGCGGCGGCCAGGGGGAAGGTAAACAGACATGGGCTGTGGGCTAGAAGATGTACAGACTCAGATTATGGCCAACATGGCCCAGTTCTGTCACGCAGGACTGTTTTAATCATACAGAACGACTCGAGAGTCCAAATGATGTGAAACCAACGGCAAACGATCCGTCTTCTCCTCAGCTTTCCAAAAAGTCAAAGAACGCGCCAATCGGACTTCGTATGAGGAAGTTATGCCCATTTTGGTGCAGGGTGGTCGATGTAGTCCGAACCAGCGAATTCTTGACTTGAAGTCATCCGTGCGACTCCGTCTTCAACTCCAACTCTTCTATTCCATATCCCATGTTCCTAAGCAACAAAATATCACCCGTATTCAGTAGCATTCCGTCCAAACAAATATTAGCATAGTTGCTAAGGAACGAATTAACCTCATGGTTCAAGCGACGGGCACGGGCGCGTGTGATTGGTCCTTGTAATTGAATTGTAGGTGGAGGCTCCATGTGTGTATCCTGTGAAGTGATGTCCTCATCAGCGCGGAAGCTCGAACTGAAACGCACCCTTTGGAGGTCCGGGTGTAGGGGAGAGTCTTCGTCGTATGATGCGTTCTCCTCTTCCGGGGGGTTCTCGTCGTCGCTCAGGTCCGTGACCGCAGCTTTCGCGGCGCGGAAGGCTGCCGGAGGGGCCGGGGGCCGGAGCGACGCTTCCTGACGCCACAAAGCCAGCTCCGCCTTTAGCCTGGCGTTCTCAGCGGCCAGGGCGTCGGCTTGGCTCCCGCTTCCCCCGGAAGTTGTGTCGGGGTCCCGTGAGCGGACGTAGTCTGTCTGAAGGGACACTACTACTGGAGGTCCGCCTGGGAGATGCTGCTCCGGTGGCCCGCCCGGCGACCCGGCCAGGTTGGCGGAGGTCGGCTCAGGCAGGACGTCGGTGCCTTGAGCTCCGGGTGTCTCTTCTTGCAACTGGGTGGAGCCCGCTGGGGGCGCCGCTCTGACGGTGGTGGTGATGGGAGCTGAAGGATTGGGGTCGACGGCCGGGGCAGGCTCGCCCCCCGTGGTTCGGGTTGACCTGCGCAGGGGGGCTGTGCTCGCTCCTTTCCGGCTCGACATGCTTTGGGTGGATGGGTGTAGAGGACACTAGCTTTTCGGACTAGGATCCCCACGGACGGCGCCAACTGTTGGGACGACGGATCGAACCAGCAGGTTTTAGTGGAAAACAAGAGTAGTGTATTCAATGCCTTGGTCAGCTTGTCCGTTACAACTGTAGTGAGGGGTATTTATAGGGCGCCCCGCCCAGAGGACTAAGCGCCTCCGGGCTGCCAACGGCCACCCGACCAACCCTGACCGGTAGTACAGACAAAGAGATACATAGTACAGACAAGAAGATTCGACTCTGACAGCGTATCGGCCGTGACGGATGCTCCTTGCGCCGCCCGACACGGCTCAGAAGATCGCGATCCTGTCCTTTCGTACGACCGCCTAGTCCTTTTCCCGCCACGACTCTCTTCGGGCCCGTCTCGCCGGGTCGGCCGAGAGCCCCGGGCCTTCAGCCTCCGGAAGACGGGCTCCCGTGTCCTACGCCGGAGGGCGACCTCCGGCTTCCTCCAACCGGAAGGTGGCCTCCGGCTTTGCTCCTCCGGAAGGTGACCTCTGGCCACGCTCCTCCGGACGGTGACCTCCGGCCACGCTCCTCCGGAAGGTGACCTCCGGCCACGCTCCCCCGGAAGGTGGCCTCCGGCCACGCTCCTCCGGAAGGTGACCTCCGGCCACGCCCCTCTGGAAGGTGGCCTCCGGCCACGCTCCTCCGGAAGGTGGCCTCCGTCATCAAGCTTGGGCCCTCCGGCTGGGGGCCCACCCCGCCGACTCCAGGGATTATCTCCCCCAACACCCGGCATTTCTTAGGCCGAAGGGCATTCTTACATAGCAGAAAACTCCCGAAGGAGTTACAAAGCTTGTCTTGATTTCATCTTCGCGCTTCAACCATATTTGATGATAACCAGAATACGCGTCAAGGAAGCTTAGTAACTCCGAACCTGTAGTGGAGTCAACTAGTTGATCAATTCGGGGCATGGGGTAGCGGTCACGTGGGCATGCTTTATTCAGGTATGTGAAATCAATGCACATGCGCCACTTTCCGGATGACTTCTTCCTGACGAAGACTGGGTTGGCTAACCATTCTGTGTGAGCCACTTCTCTGATAATGCCAGCCTTCAGCAGTTTTTCAACTTCGTCCTTAGCTAGAGCAGCTCTCTCTGCGGACATCTTCCGGAGTCTTTGTCGAATAGGCCGGGCCTTCGGGTTTACAAGTAAACTGTGCTCAATGATATCCCGATCGACTCCGGTGATATCTTCGTCAGACCAAGCGAAGACATCCAAATTTTCTTCCACTACCTTTTCCAAGGAAGTTGCAACTTCAGGAGGTAAATCTTTACCAAATTGAAAAGTGTATTCTTTACCATCTTTAACAATAACCTTCGTTGCAATCTCTCCTTCGGGACTTGGTCTCGGAAAAGACTTCTTCGAAGCTTCGGAGGAGGCTAAAAAAATTTCTTCATTATCCTGCACACTGTTTATTTGCCTCGGATCAAGAGGGGGACCGTGACCATACTCCACCCTCCTAGCAATGGCTTGATCTCCGAAGATTGTTAGGACTCCTGCTTGTGTGGGCATCTTCATGCACAAGTAGTTGTGATGCGCCACAGCTCCGAACTGATTCAACATGCCCCGCCCGAAGATGACATTATAAGCATACGGGGCATCTATCACATCAAAAATAACTTCTTCAGTCCGGGCTAATAAACCTTCCCTGAAGGTAACTTCTAGGCCTATCTGGCCAAGTGCATCGAGCGGAGGTCCTGCGAAGCCTTGCAGAGGACGAGCCGCTGGGAGGAGATGCTTCCGGGAAATGCATAACTGATCGAAGGCTTGCACAAAAATGATATCTGCCGAACTACCTCCGTCAATTAGCACCCTTCGGACTTCAGTCCCTGCAATATCAGCAGTGATAACCAATGGATCTGCATGCGGGAACTTAATACCAGCTGCATCCTCCGCAGAGAAAGATATCGGAACATGAGACCACTCCGGCATTGCAGCTGCAGATGACGAAGTTCCAATATGACCTACTTCCCGAACGTACTCTCTTCGCTGTCTCTTGGACATGCTTCCGAGGGTACCTCCTCCGGAGATAGGGAGAACTACTCTCTTTCCTCTATCTTGCCCTTCCTCTTGCTTCGGAGGTGGCATAACATTGGCCACCGGAGGGTGCCTTGCAGCATCAAAATTTTCTATCCGCGCCACAGCTTGGACCGGCTCTGGGCGCGTTGCTGCTGGACTTTGGTCGGTACTGCCTCGACCCGAAGTTCTCTCCAAGTACTCTCCCCTTAGGGTAAGGATAGCCTTGCAAGTGTCAGTTGCATGGCTTCGATTTTCTCCATGAATACAGCAAAAAAGGGTCTGGCCCTTGCCAGCCGTTTTCCCTGGCGGCCTCCAGCCGCTGGCCTTGTTCCCCGCAGATTGTAGAGCTCTTGGTGCAAACTTCTGTGGGGGTGCAATATTCAAGACTTCAGAGCGAGGGTGCTTTTGCCCTCTTCTTCTATCATGTTGCACTTCGAAGACTGGTTCCTGCGGCTGTGCCGAAGTCTTCACTTCTGCTTTAACTTCTTGCAATACTGTCGAAGTAGCAGCAGTCCTTCGAAGCCAACCTTCTTCTGACCTCGCATACTCCTCGAAATATGACATCAACTGTGACACTGAGGAGATGCTCTTCCGATGCAGTTTATCCAGAAGGCCTTGATGACTGACGCCTTCCCGAGCCGCATCAACCACTGAGGATGTGGACAGCCCCCGAATTTGCGACTTCGTATGAGCGAAGCGCTTAAAGTACTGCCTCAATGTTTCTCCGGGGAGCTGTTTCACTTGGAAAAGGCTTCCTGTTGACATAGGAGGCACGAAGGTGCCCTGAAAGTTACTTATAAACTTCCTCTTCAACTGTGACCAAGAATTGATTGATCGTGGCTTTAAAGACCAGAACCATCTCAACGCCACTCCTTGAAGAGCTAACGGGAAGCACTTCGCCATAGTGTCTCTGACTCCGCCACTAGCCTCAATTGCTAGGGCATAAGAACGCGCGAACTCTCCGAGATCTTCATCTCCGGCATACTTGCAGAGCTTCGAAGTTTTAAACTTTGGATCAAAGCGAACCTTCTATAGCTCAGGATGCAATGGAGATTCATTGTCGTAGGAGGCGTTCTCTGGGGCTTCAGGATAACCAAGATCGTCGTCTTCGGGCACTTCGGGGATAGTTGAGGTGGCTTGAGAGCGAAGCCTGTTCGCAGCTTCTTGTCGCCACCTTGCTACCTCAGCTTGAAGGTTGGCCATTTGAGTGGCCATATCTCCAAGGCTATCTTCATCTCTTCCGGAAGGACCTTCCGGGTCTTGAGAACTGGTAGGATCAGTTCGAATCGGGATGGAGGGTGGAGGAGTGACTCCGGGCGGTCGGAGTATGGAAGGGGTTGGCGGAGAGGTTTCGTATCCTCGAGGGATAGAAGCCCCTTCCGGAGTTTGAGGTGGAGGGAGAGTCGAAGACCCTCCGACTTCAACTGTGTCGAAGGGTATCTCTCCGGAGATCCGAGAGGACCTCCGAGTGGGATTGCGAGGTGCGCTCCGCTTAGGAGGCATGATGTAAGAAGTTGGTAGAGAACGAAGTTTTTCGGACTAGGTTCCCCACGGACGGCGCCAACTGTTGGCGTAAAAGATTACGCTAACAGGTTTCTGTAGAAAAGAAACTAACAAACGAAGTGTTTGTGAAGCAAACTGTTCTAAGCCTCCGAAAGGATAATAACTTAGAATAGTTCGAAAGTGTGTATTGAATAACTTGTATTCGGTCCCTATTACAGGGTGAAATGGGGGGTATTTATAGGCCAAACCATTAAGGAAAAGACCTATTTACCCCTCTATTACAACCAACATTAAGGAAACTATTCGGTTTCCTTAATAGGGCTAAAATGGTAAAAGACTAATCTAATAAGAAAGAAGATAAGTCTTCCATCTTAGCTGGCAGAAAAGATCTTGAAGGGCTTTAGTTCGAAGACATACTCCGAACCAATGCCTATCTTGTGCTTCGAATGAGGTTCCGGGTGTCTTCGAAGATAATCTTCTGAGAACCTTCGAACCTGATGACTGTCTTTATGTTGCTTCGGCAATAACCCTGAAGATGAGATATTTTCCCCCAACAAGCCATGAGCTTCGAATGTCTGTTAACATAGTCCAAAGTGACAAATTTTTTAAGACACTAAAGTGTCCTGGAAGTTATCTCAAGTGATTTCTTTCATAAAACAAAGGTACAAAGTTACCATTCTTCTGACTACAAAAAGTCGAAGACATTTCATAAGATTTCAAAAGATCTTTAAATGACAGAGGGGCTCCGAACCCCCAAAAAATTGTACTCCGAAGTTTTTTTCTTTGCGCATAACCATCTTTGAATACATTTCGAAGTTGCTTATACCCAAAGAGGGGCTAGTAAATATGGAGACAATTTTAAATTGACATTCATTATTCAAATAAATGTGTTTACAGATTACACTATGAAAAATCAGTATCTATACCAAGAAGGAATCGGAGACCTCTTCGGTCCCGAGAGCTAGGGGTGGAACGACTAGTTCCAACATCAGAAGTTCTAAGAACTTTACGTTTAACTCTCTTCCTCCCCTTCGAAGCTCTAAAATCCTTCTGCTCTTGTTGAAGCTCAGCCCAAGTTTGAAGCCGTTCGGGGCTTCTTTCCCAGCTTCTAAGATCTTCAGATCTTTTATTTCGAGCTTCACCTTCGTCTTCAGACCAATTAGCATCTTCAGAAGACGAGGTGTTTGCGTTAATCTCTTTTTCTTCTTCTTTAATATAAGACAATACGTCTTTGATTACTTCGGGCGCAATTACGCCAGAGTCATCTCGAGGAATAAGAAATCGAGGACGCTTATAACTCTTTAGAAGTTCGAAGGTGTTCCATAATGAGCGAAGTTCGTTGTTAAGCTCTAACACTTCGATGTCTTCCATAAGAGGCAAAGCATAAAAATATAACAAACAAGATTTTCATTGATAAATGTCTACAAGCATGAGCTTTACATAGTCAAAAAATCCTAAATAATTCCTAAACCTGCGGGTTCGGAGGAGGCTGACTGCTCGAAGCTTGGCTCCGAATTTGCTTCTGGCGTTGGCCTTCATCGATCCAAGCCTTGATCGTAGAACGACCTTCGGCTCTCCATGAGGTTTGAAAGGCTTGCCAGGCGGCAGTCACGCCTTCAGAAGGATTCAAAAGCCGCTCGTCGTCGAAGGTAATGGAGCCCTCTGCGCTCGGAGTGATGTTTCGGCCCAAATCCTCGTAGTAACGAAGTAGTCCGAGGGCAGACACTTGTCCGGAGAGTTCTCCGTAACGAATGCCTGCCGTCTTCATTTGCTTCGCTGCTCCTTGGATCCTTTTTAGCCGGCGCAGCAGAGTCACGTTGTCATCAGAAGGAAGTGATCCAGTAGTACCGAAGTACTCCAGAACCCCTAACATTTGTTCTATGACCTCCGTAGCTACCTTCTCCGACTTAAGCTTTTCTTCAATTAGTGCATCCTTGCTCGAAGTTGTTTCTGCCAAAACTCCGGAAATCCTAGCATTCTCCGCAGTTAAAATGTTCTTTTGGTTTAGGAGTTGGCTAGCTTCCTCTTGGAGCCTTACAAGTTCGGACCCAGCACTAGCATGCTCCAACCGCACCTTTTCAATTTCAGCCCGAAGCACTATTCTTTCTGCTTCGAGCTCCTTATTAGCAGCCTCCAAGCCCTGTCTGGCCCTACGCTCCGTTGAAATCACATTATCCATTTGAAGTACTCTAGCTTTGGAGAATGATAAGTTGCGTTTAAGAGCTTCATTTTCTTCCCGAAGCTGAGCAATTTCATTCTCGCTTGATAAAGTTGCAGCGCGGGCCAAGACTGCTTGCTGAGAAAAGAAAAAACTAAAGTAAGAAATTATTCATGTATAATTTGCTGCTGGTTCGAAGATGTACTCCGAACCCAATATAATTCGCTAAAGATATTGGCTCGAAGGTGCTCCGTACCTGGTAGGCCGCTTGTTCCAGGGCAACGTTAAGCTCCGAACTCTTCGCCCTACTTAATTTTGCTACCAGCTCTATCTCCCCGACTTCGCGACTCACTCGACCTAAAGGTTTGAGCAGAGTCCGAAGCCCAGTTTGCTCCAAGAAAGGAGTTAAGAGAGGGAGCATTGCCGAAGCCTCTTGGTCATCCCTGCTTGGCGAAGGTCCGGAGCGTTCTCCTGAGGTCCTTGGAACTTCGGAAGATGGCCCCCCCTCAGTTGATTCATGCTTCATCTGTTGACTCAGAAGAAGTTGATCCTTGAGTAGGGAGAGGCTCTATGTGTCTTTTACCCCTTCCGGGCCCCTGTTGAGTGACCTCCGGGTGCGGCTTCGAAGTTGTTGAAGGCCTTTGAATTGTGTCTTCGTGATGCACTTCTACAGAAGGGGGCTCTGCAAAAGCAAAAGTATTATACATTGTATAATTTTGCAGAAAATAATAAGAGAATTATGCGAAGTCTACCTTCGGCATTCTGGGGGAGATCGAGCACTGGACTGCTCCGAGGATCAAAGGTGAAGTCATCATCTGAATCCACAGTTAAAACTTCAGCTGCTGGAGTATCTCTGTGAGCAGTCCTCCCCTCATCCACTACTGAAGTTGTAACTTCAACTTCATCTTCGCCCACAGGGGCTTCAATTTGCTCTTCTTCTTGAGCATCAGGAGCTCTCACTTCTTCAATGTTAGCTCGAGGCTCCGGTATACCTGCAATATCTTTAGTGTAAATATCTTTTTGAGCTGCATCTTCATCTATCAATCTCACTAATAGTATACCTTCATCTTCTTTAGAACCGGAGATTGAGGTTCTTGAGCTCGAAGGCGCAGGATTCGAAGGTGCGAGATTTTTTGGCTTCCGAGCCACCTTCTTCACCGGAGTCCTTGCGGAGCTCGGAGCTCCGGCTTCAGCCATCCTTTTCTTGGGTCCTTTCTCCAAAGGCACCCAGTCCATCAGAGGGGGCGGAGTCAACTCCAACATTCCCCATACTCTGTTAAACCTTTCCCAACTCCCGACCAATTTAACTCGCCATTCTTTTTCAGTCGGAGTTGGGGCACCCAAAATCTTCTCCGAAGCCCTTACAATTTGCTCTGAAGTAATAGGGGCTGAAGAAGCTAAAAAATAAATCAAATTAGTCTTTCTTCGAAGTAAATATGTATAATGCATGTTGGTTTCGAAGTTACCTGCAGGGCTCGAAGTTAAGTTGATCTTGCGGAGACCACCTTCCGAATCATCCTCGAAGACGATAGGCCAGTTGGCCATCAGCGGAGAAATTTGCAGTCCGAGGAATTCTTCGGCTAAGTCTCGCATGCTTAACCTTCGGCTAACTTTTTGAAGTAGGTTAAGACGGGCCTCGAGCTGACCTTCGGTGGGTTGCACCAGAGGACTGCTTGCCCCAACTTCGGCATAGAACCATCTCAGAATCCAATCAGTGTACCATCTACCATTGATGGCTTTGGCAGGAAACTGAAGGGTGTATTCATCTCGAAGCCTGAAGTTGATACTGCCGAAGGATACCACTACTTTTTCACCTCCGGAGCCTACGAAGGTTTTTGGTTGGCAAGTTGCTCTATGTAGTGCAGCGAAGATTTCTGCCCTTCCTTCGCACCCTTCGGCTCTCAAGGCCCATTCGAAGATAGCCAATCTAGCTACTGCATTCGGAGATAATTGAGGGAGGGTTACATGGAACAGATCCAGTACCTCTGCCAGGAAGTCCACTGCAGGGAGGCCCAAGCCAGCTTCGAAGAAGGCTTCGAATACCACTACTTCTCCGGGTCTTGGCATTGGAATCATCTCTTTGCCTGGATTCCGAATCATAACTCCATTACTGATTTTTCCTCCCGCTGCAATTGCCAGTGACTCTCTTTTGCAGGTAGAAGACCCCAACTGGAAGGACTGATCCAAATACTTTGTTGACGGTGGGCACAGACCTTGGTCATCGGTGATTTGGGGATTTCTCCCTTCTGCCGCCATGGATGTCCCCGCCGGCATCGAAGATCCTGCCGCCAACGCTGCCGCAGCTGCTGCTGCAGCCGCCTGCTGCCGAGCCAAGGCCGACGGAGGCGCAGATCCCTTAGTCTTCACCATTGCGGCTGCTGAATTGCTTTGAGGAAATGGAGGCTAGGGCTCAAGAACTCGAAGGGCTAAAAAGTTTTTGATTGCGAGAATGCGGTGAAAAGGTAACCGGGTAACTTCTAGGCCTTCTATTTATAGCCTAGATTTCACTTTTTTACCGTTAGTTCGTGTCATTTCGCATTCCTGCCGTTACTTTTCCCCGAGATTAACGCTAACTACAGTTTCCGTTAGAAACAGAAACTTAACGGCTATTTTCTCTAAGTCTAAAAGACTTTCGAACTTCTTGAGTCGGTTCTAAGATGGTTCGAAAAGCAATTACCTTAAGACTGATTCGAAGTTCATATCTTCATGCATTTCAGAGATAAAATAAAAACCAATAACCCCTATGTTTGGTTATCTTTTCCTTCCGTATACTGCTCTCCTAACGTTACAGGTCAAACGGAGAAGCGTATTCGAGGGGCTACTGTTGGGGGAAAATATCTCATCTTCGGGGTTATTGCTGAAGCAACATAAAGGCATATAGCGGATTCGAAGGTTCCCAGACGATCATCTTCGAAGATACCCGGAACCAAGTTCGAAGTACGAAGATAGGCATTGGTTCGGAGTACATCTTCGAACTAAGGCCCTCCAAGATCTTTTTTGCCAGCTAAGATGGAAGACTTATCTTCTTTCTCATTAGATTAGCCTTTTACCATTTTAGCCCTATTAAGGAAACCGAATAGTTTCCACTATGTCAGTTGTAATAGAGGGGTAAATAGGACGTTTCCTTAATGTTTGGGCCTATAAATACCCCCCATTTCACCCTGTAATAGGGACCGAATACAAGTTATTCAATACACACATTCGAACTATTCTAAGTTATTATCCTTTCGGAGGCTTAGAACAGTTTGCTTCACAAACACTTCGTTTGTTAGTTTCTTTTCCACAGAAACCTGTTAGCGTAATCTTTTACGCCAACAATAATTATAATGTAAGGCATTTTTATTCTCACTAATGCATTTATAACTTATGGATTTTAGCGACATTTAAGAAAACCTAGGTTCAATATGCTCAAAATTTGTGGTGGTGACTTTCCTTGCTCGGCAAATGGTGATGGTGGAACCTCGGGGAAGTACTCCGGCTCTTCGACAGCGTCGAAATCTTATCTGCACGCAAAACGAGGATAATAAACAATTAAAAAAATGAAAAAGCATAGTACAAACATATAAATTTTATTGGATAAACATGATGAGAATAAAAAGATAAATTTTCTGTGGACTGAAGCACGGATCACCGTTGGATCGTGATCGAACGGACGTGGGCGATGCGGGGGTTTTAAGTGATATCGGATGGCTGAGATCGCGCGGTACCCCTTCGATCAGATTAACGGTCCAGATTGAACCCCAGCAGGTTTTAATCTCGAGTGCTCGGATCCGATCGAACGGCGGAGGTTGAATCCGACACGACACGGGTAATTCTGTAGGACCGAAAGTAGTGACCAGAGGGGGGTGAATGGGCACCTAAAAAATTCTTTTGAAGCAAATGGTGTTGGAACGACGGGTCGATCCAGCAGGTTTCTGTGGTGGATGGGAATAATGAATGTTGTGTGCTCTGTATTCTCGGATCATCTGTCCATTACAAAAGTAGTTGGGGGGTATTTATAGGGCCCCTCGTCCTGAGGACTAAACCCCCCTGGACCGCTAACCGCTACCGGGCCTGGCGCAGGCCAATAGTACAGACAAAGCGGGCTGCGCGCAGTACAGACAAGAAGATTCGATCCTGACAGCGTATCAGCCGTGTCGGGCGCTGCCCGCGGCGCCCGACACGGCGCAGAGGATCGCGATCCTGTCCCCCTGTAGGCTTGACTGGTCCTCTTTCTGCCTAAGCTCCCTCCGGGACCGCAGCTTGCTCTGAGGGACGGCCTCCGGCAGTATTCCCCGGAGGGTGGCCTCCGGCACCTGACGACCTCCGGCATTCCTCCCCGGAGGGTGGCCTCCGGCATCTTCGGTCCGAAGAGTGGTCTCCGGCCTCTGACCAGCGACCTCTCGCCGGGAGCCCCCTCCGGAGCGGTCCGAAGCCTCCGGAGGCCTCCGGCTCCGTCGCCCGGAGGTTCTGGCCCTCTGGTGGTGGCCCCCTCTACAGCCATCGGGATTATCTCCCCCAACAGTAGCCCCTCGCTTCTTTCCTCTCGAGAGCCATGCATTAAGAGAGGGTGGAAGCGCGCACGATAATTCCGATAGCTTTCATAAGGAAAATCACTTAAACAGAGATACTGTATCCAGCCGTGATGCGGTCCTCCCCGACTGGTGTGGAGATGCTTCGAGACCGCCGGGCGCCTGAGGACCCGGTGGCCGGGAGCCACTTCGAGGCACCCTCCGGCAAGTTGATCGTCCCCCCTCTTGGAGGTGGGAGTTTGACCGGGCCCGCTGGCCGCCCCACGCGCCTTTGACTGCCTGGCTCCGAGCCCGAGGAGGCGGCCAAGCGCCGCCTGGGGCAGTTAATGCCGCGCGCGCGCAAGCGGCATCGGGGAGGTGAACCGTTAGGAACTGGTGCGCCCGAGGCGCCGGTTGAATCTTAAATGCGGGCGCTGTGCGACCGTTGCGCGCACACGCTGAGCGAGCAGAAGATGGACCGGCGGCAGTCTTGCGCTTAAATATCCCCCGCCGCACGGCCTACACTTCCCCCGCTCACCTGTCGCACTCTTTCTCCCCACTCTCGACAGCAACCACCTGCTCTCTGAGCGCTTGCTCCTTGCTTCTTCCTCGCCTCCTTTCGCCATGGTGGAGAGTGCAGCCCCAGCTATGGCGATGGACCCCCGCTTCCTGCAATGCCAGATGGCGGCGGCTGCAGCGGCTGCGACAGCGCCTGGTGCAAGAGAGGTGCGTGACTCGCGAGAGCTCCGTCCCGCTTCGGAGCGGTTTCGGGAGCAGACGCTGGAGCTCGGTCCGTCGGCGTGCACGGACGCGTCGATCGAGCAAGTGACCAGGGCCCGCCTCGGCCCTAAAACACTAGCGAGGAAGCCGGGCCGGGAAGCGGTCCCGCAGCAGCGAGAGGGCGAAGTTGTCGTCTTCGAGGCTTTCTTCGACGCGGGACTGGGGTTCCCCGCTTCGGAGCTCCTCGCCGGGGTGCTGGACGCCTTCCACCTGGAGCTCCCGCAGCTATCCCCGAACGTTGTGGCCCGCCTCGCCATGTTTGAGTGGGCCATGAGCGCCGAAGGCTGCGAGAGGAGAGCGGAGGTCTTCGCGCAGATGCACGAAGCTCTTTGCCAACCGAAGAAGAAAGGGGGGCGAATTCTGGCCTTGGGGAGCATCAACTTCCAGCTCTGGAGGAAGTATGCGGACTCCTTCCCGGCGAAGGCCATCAACGAAAGATGGTACTCCAAGTGGGTGAACCGCTGGTTCTACGTCCACGTGGGGCTCAGCTCCGGTCTCGCCGGGCCTCCGCGCCACATCTGATTTCGGAGGGAGGCGCGCGTCGGGGCCAACGCCGGTTCGATCTCTACAAGGATCCAACTCCTCTTGATCGTTACCCGCCGGATGAGCATGCGGGACCTGGCAGAGGAGTTCGTGGCCCTCGAAATTCCCCCGGTAAAGGAAGAGTGGCCAGCGTCGCTGCGGAGCAGCCAGGATGAATCGACACCGACAGAGCTCTCCCGCCAGCTCGGTAAGCTTCCGCACTCCTTAGCCTCATTTCCTTCTTCTGTGCTTCGAAAAGTACTCCGGCCCTGATCCTCGAATATAGGGTCACTCGTCGCCCGGACCCCAGAGGAGGTGGCCCGCACAACGGAGCAGATCCTTGGAGCCCCTACCCTGGCCGAATGCACCCGACGGCAGGAGCTGGTGGGCTCCTAGGAGCGCTTTAACAGAGTGTGGGGGGCACTTGAGCTCTCGCCTCCGCCTCTCCCGGAGGGGGAGGTCCTCCGGGTCATCTCGAAGAGGAAGGTGGCTGATCCCGACAGTGGCCTCTCCCCTCGGCACCCCTCCAACAAGAAGAAGGTGGTGAAGGGCCTGAGGCGGCTTTCCCCGAGCCACTCCTCCGCCTCCCACTCCGAATAGGGGTACTCCAGCGATGGGGCCCGATCGGAGTCAGAGGACCCCCCGATAGCTCCGAACCGAAGTCAATTGGTCCGGCCGGGCGGTGGAAGGGCTGGAGACGCTCTCCCTCGTTCGGACATTACGACGTCCGTGCTGAGGACCGAGGAGGAGGCGCCAGCCACCGAAACTACTCCGCCTCCCAAGACTACTCCCCCGCGTGAGCCGGCTTCGGAGGGGGTCTCCGCCAGCTCCCGGGGGAGCAGGGAGACAGATAGCCTGGACAGAGGTGGGCTGGCCGACCCGCTCGGCGCCATCGAGGGGAGCGCCGACATGGAGGCCGAGCTCGCCGCGGCGGCGGCGGGCTCCCCGGTGAATTCGATAGACAACTTGTTCTATCGCCCAAGCCCTTCGGGGCACGCCCAGCTTTCGGGGGACCTTGCCGAGGTCACGAACGAAGGTACGCTAACTTGCCCAATCCTTTTTCCGAAACGCCGGGCCTTCTCGAGCTCAGCCCTTGTTTGCTTCGCGCAGGAACGTCCGTCCGGGACGTCGACCCAACTGTTCCGCCCTCTGAGGACGCTGTGGATGCGAGGTCCGGAGCCCCTGCTAACACGACGAGGGCCTCGGGGCCGCGAGGTGGGACGGAGTCCGGAGCCTCCGAAGGGACCTCGCCAGAGGCCATCGAAGACGGAGGGATTCGACCCCGGCCCCCCTCTAGCCCTCGGGGCGCGCGCTCTAGCGTGCCCCTCTGGTGTCCCTACTTCTCGGTCGGTGAGGACTTTGTGTCCAAGGTGGCTCCAGTCCATGACTATTACCTGCGCCTGCGCGAGGCTCCGCTGGTAGATGAGATGGGGCTGACGGACGGACTGGAGCTCGGTAGGGCCATCGAGACTGCTGCGGGTCAGGTATTTTCTTGGAGTGCCCTTCAACAAGCCCCTAGCCCTCCTTCTTTCTTATCCTCTTCTTCGTGCGCAGTTAGTCGCGCTGGCGCAGGGATCACTGCTTTCCCTGCTCTCCGAACGCCATCGCCGCGAAGCAGATTCCTCGGGGCTTGCTGCCCGAGCGGACGCCACTGAGAGGCTGGCCCGTGAGCAGGTGGCGGAGATCGAAGGCCTTCGGCTCCAGGCCGCCAGGGTCGAGGCGCTCGAGGCCCAGGTGGCGGAGATGGACTCCGTCAAAGCCCGCGTCGCGGAGCTGGAAGGGCTCCGGGCTTGGGCCGCTCGGGCGGATGAGCTGGAGGCGGATGTCGACGCCCTACGGGTCCGAGCGGCCGAGGCGGAAAGGCTTCGAGCTCGGGCCGCAGAAGCGGAGCGACTTGAAGGAGAAGTTTCCGCACTACGGGCTCAAGTCTCAGAGATAGACGATCTTCGAGAGGCGGCAGCTAACGCAGAGGCCCTCGAGGCCCAAGTGCTTCATCTGGAGCGGGCTGAGGTGGACCTCGTTGCCCGGAATGGGGAGATAACCGAGGCGCTCGTGGAGGTGGAGAAGACAGCGGCTGACACAGCGGTGTCCCTCAGGATGGTGCTAGCGCGCTATGGCACCGGGTGCGGCGCGTTTGACATCGCCCGGGAGCCCCTGGTCTGCCGGGTAAAGTTTATCCAGGCCGCCGTTCGGCAAATACACCTCACCGTGTCGAAGTACGGTGAGGTGTCCGCTCGGGTGGCCGCCTTCGGACTTCTTCAACACCTCGAGGCTTCCGGGCTCCCTCTTCCTTCACCTTCGAGTCCACATCCAGTCACCTTCGTAGGGGACCACCTCCGATCGCCGAGCCCGACGGTGACCCAATCTTGGAGGGCGCTTAAGGTGATCTGGCAGACCGAGGGCCCCGAAGCGATCAAGACCTGGCTGGAGGAGGTGCTTCGCACCGGCAGTCCTCCGGCTCCTTCGAAGCCTTCGGCCTCGGCCCGCCAGCCAGACCCGAAGGTGTAGCTTCCTCAAGACCCTCGCGCTATATATCCTGTAACAGTTCCAGAAACTCGGTCATATATTAATAAAGAGTACCTTTTGGGGGACATTCAGGGTGTTCATGCTTGTGATTGCGATGTCGAAGTACTCGAACTTGACTACACTCTTCGACACCGATGGGCTATCCTCGAAGCCCTGAGAGCGAACCGGCCTGCACGCTTCACCCTTCCTCGTGGTAGCGATGGGTGCGCGGACCCTGACGTCCTTCAAGGGGTTTTGAGTCTTGTCAAGGAGGAAGAGAAAGGGCTCCGCGCTCCATCCTCGTATCCCGAACCGGTGGACTGGTCCGACACAGAAGCTGGTCCAGACGGCGCGCCCTCCGAGGGAGGCAATCTGCGTAGCTGGGCCCAACTTCAAGAAGACCAAAGGACCTTTCGTGCCCAAAAGAAAGAGGAGGAACGACATAAGAGGAAAGAGAGGTCTACGCTAACCGTGCCGGGGCTTCAGGCTAGAGCGGGCTCTAGCCCTGGCGGTTTGTCCGATCGAGGTGGCCCCCTGTTCCTGCTTGGCTTAGATGAAAACTTCTCTTAATTCTTCTCCTTCGTTCTTGATTCGTGAACAACACTATACACCACCTTTTTTCTTTTTCCAATATACGTGGTCGAGGCTTCTCTCCTTGCTTCTTTCCCCCTCCCCTCCTTAGAGAGTAGGCGGCTTGTCGGTTGGTCGCTATTTGGCTAGGAGGAAGGCTCGATGGGTATACTGCACCAACGAGGGTAAGCTACTGTTGGGGGAAAATATCCCATCTTCGGGGTTATTGTCAAAGCAACATGAAGACAGCCAACCAGTTCGAAGATAGTCCGAAGGTCATCTTCGAAGGCGGCTTGGAACCTCGTCAGGAGTTCGAAGATTGGCATTGGTTCGAAGTATATCTTCGAACCAAAGCCTTCCAGGATCTTTTCTGCCAGCTAAGATGGAAGACTTATCTTCTATCCTATTAGATTAGTCTTTTACCATTTTAGCCCTATTAAGGAAGCTAAATAGTTTCCTTAATGTCGGTTGTAATAGAGGGGTAAATAGGTCTTTTCCTTAATATTTGGGCCTATAAATACCCCCCATTTCACCCTGTAATAGGGACCGATTACAAGTGAATCAATACACACTTTCGAACTATTCTAAGCTATTATCCTTTCGGAGGCTTAGAACAGTTTGCTTCGCAAACACTTCGTTTGTTAGTTTCTTTTCTACAGAAACCTGTTAGCGTAATCTTTTACGCCAACAGTTGGCGCCGTCCGTGGGGAACTTAGTCCAAAAAACTTCGTTCTCTACCAACCTCTTGCATCATGCCTCCTAAGCGGAGTGCACCTCGCAATCCCACTCGGAGGTCCTCTCGGATCTCCGGAGAGATACCCTTCGACACAGTTGAAGTCGGAGGGTCTTCGACTATCCCTCCACCTCAAACTCCGCAAGGGGCTTCTATCCCTCGAGGATACGAAACCTCTCCACCAACCCCTGTTACACTCCGACCGCCCGGAGCCACTCTGCCACCCTCCATTCCGATCGGAACTGATCATACCAGTTCTCAAGACCCGGAAGGTCCTTCCGGAGGAGATGAAGATAGCCTTGGAGACATGGCCACTCAAATGGCCAATCTTCAAGCCGAGGTAGCGAGATGGCGACAGGAGGCTGCGAACAGGCTTCGCCCTCAAGCCACCCCAGCTATCCCCGAAGTGCACGAAGACGACGATCTTGATTATCCCGAAGCCCCGGAGAACGCCTCTTACGACAACGAATCTCCGTTGCACCCCGAGCTCCAGAAGGTTCGCTTCGATCCGAGGTTCAAAGCTTCGAAGCTTTGCAAGTATGCCGGAGACGAAGATCCCAGTGAGTTTGCACGTTCTTATGCCCTAGCAATCGAGGCTAGTGGCGGAGACAGAGAAACTATGGCAAAGTGCTTCCCGTTAGCCCTCGAAGGAGTGGCGTTGAGATGGTTCTGGTCTTTAAAACCAGGATCAATCACGTCATGGGTACAGTTAAAGAGGAAGTTCATAAGTAACTTTCAGGGCACCTTCGTGCCCCCCATGACGACAGGAAGCCTTTTCCAAGTGAAACAGCTCCCCGGAGAAACATTGAGGCAGTACTTCAAGCGCTTCGCTCACACGAAGTCGCAAATTCGGGGGCTGTCCACATCCTCGGTGGTTGATGCGGCTCGGGAAGGCGTCAGTCATAAAGGCCTTCTGGATAAATTGCATCGGAAGAGCGTCACCACAGTATCACAGTTGATGTCGTACTTCGAGGAGTACTCGAAGTCAGAAGAAGGTTGGCTTCGGAGGACTACTGCTACTTCGACAGTGTTGACAGAAGTTAAAGCAGAGGTGAAGACTTCGGCTCCGCCGCAAGAGCCAGTCCCCGAAGTACAACATGATAGAAGAAGAGGGCAAAAGCACCCTCGTTCTGAGGTCTTAAACATTGCACCCCCGCAGAAGTTTGCACCAAGAGCTCCACAGCCTGCGGGGAACAAGTCCGGCGGCTGGAGGCCACCAGGGAAAACGGCTGGCAAGGGCCAGACCCTTTTTTGCTGTATTCATGGAGAGAATCGAAGCCATGCAACTGACACCTGCAAGGCTATTCTTACCCTTCGGGGAGAATACTTGGAGAGAACTTCGGGTCGAGGTAGTACCGACCGAAGTCCAGCAGCAGCAGTGCGCTCGGAGCCGGTCCAGGCTGTGGCGCGGATAGAAAATCTTGATGCTGCAAGGCATCCTCCGGTGGCCAATGTTATGCCACCTCCGAAGCAGGAAGAAGGGCAAGATAGAGGGAAGAGAGTAGTTCTCCCTATCTCCGGAGGAGGTACCCTCGGAAGCATGTCCAAGAGACAGCGAAGAGAGTACGTCCGAGAAGTAGGCCACATTGGGACTTCATCATCTGCAGCTGCAATGCCGGAGTGGTCTCATGTTCCAATATCTTTCTCTGCGGAGGATGCAGCTGGTATCAAGTTCCCGCATGCAGATCCATTGGTTATCACTGCTGATATTGCCGGAACTGAAGTCCGAAGGGTGCTAATCGACGGAGGTAGCTCGGCAGATATCATATTTGTACAAGCCTTCGATCAGTTATGCATTTCCCGGAAGCATCTTCTCCCAGCGGCTCGTCCTCTGCAAGGCTTTGCAGGACCTCCGCTAGATGCACTTGGCCAGATAGGCCTGGAAGTAACCTTCGGAGAAGGTTTACTAGCCCGAACTGAAGAAGTTATCTTTGATGTGGTGGATGCCCCGTATGCTTATAATGTTATCTTTGGCCGAGGCATGTTGAATCAGTTCGGAGCTGTGGCGCATCACAATTACTTGTGCATGAAGATGCCCACACAATCAGGAGTTCTGACAGTCTTCGGAGATCAAGCCATAGCTCGGAGAGCAGAATATGGTCATGGTCCTCCTCTTGACCCGAGGCAAGTAAACAGTGTTCAAGAAAATGGAGAAATTTTTTCAGCCTCCTCCGAAGCTTCGAAGAAGTCATTTCCAAGACCAAGTCCCGAAGGAGAGATTGCAACGAAGGTCATTGTCAAAGATGGTAAAGAATACACTTTTCAATTTGGTAAAGATTTACCTCCCGAAGTTGCAACTTCCTTGGAAAAGGTTGTAGGAGAAAATTTGGATGTCTTCGCTTGGTCTGACGAAGATATCACCGGAGTCGATCGGGATATTATTGAGCACAGCTTGCTTGTAAACCCGAAGGCCCGGCCTGTTCGACAAGGGCTCCGGAAGATGTCCACAGAGAGAGCTGCTCTAGCTAAGGACGAAGTTGAAAAACTGTTGAAGGCTGGGATTATCAGAGAAGTGGCCCACACAGAGTGGTTAGCCAACCCAGTCTTCGTCAGGAAGAAGTCCTCCGGAAAGTGGCGCATGTGCATTGATTTCACATCTTTGAATAAAGCGTGCCCACGTGACCCCTACCCCATGCCCCGAATTGATCAACTAGTTGACTCCACTGCAGGTTCGGAGTTACTAAGCTTCCTCGACGCGTATTCCGGATATCATCAAATATGGTTGAAACGCGAAGATGAAATCAAGACGAGCTTTGTAACTCCTTCGGGAGTCTTCTGCTATGTAAGAATGCCCTTTGGCCTAAGAAATGCCGGGGCTACTTTTTCAAGATTAGTTGCTAAGGCTCTAGGTCATCAACTAGGTCGCAATGTGGAGGCCTATATGGATGATATTGTAATAAAGAGTGCTTTAAAGCACCAACATAGCCTAGACTTAGCAGAAACATTCAATAGCCTTCGGGCATGTGGCATCCGCCTTAACCCCGAAAAATGTATATTCGGAGCTAAGGCTGGAAAGTTGTTAGGGTACTTAGTTTCAAGCAGGGGAATTGAAGCTAGCCCTACTCAAATAACTGCGCTGCAGAAGATGGCTCCTCCGGAGAATATAAAGCAAGTGCAAAAGCTGACCGGACGTCTGGCCGCACTTAGCAGGTTTTTATCAAGGTCTGCGGAGAGAAGCTTGCCAATCTTTAAAGCTTTGAAAGGGTCCGAAGATTTTGCATGGACACCGAAGTGTCAGAAAAGCTTCGAAGATATTAAAGATTATCTCAGCAATCTTGCTACACTTACGGTGCCTATTGCGGACGAAACCCTACTTCTATATCTTGCAGCCACAGGCTCAGCAGTCAGCGCAGTCCTTGTCAGAGAAGCTGATATCAATGGGAAGTTGGTTCAAAATCCTGTCTATTTTGTATCCGAAGCATTGTCAGGAGCGAAGACAAGATACTCCGAACTTGAGAAGTTCGTTTATGCTCTGATAATGGCTTCGAGGAAGCTAAGACATTATTTTTTGGCTCACAATGTAATTGTACCAACTTCGTATCCTTTAGGAGATATGCTCCGAAGCAAAGATTCCACTGGAAGAATTGGAAAGTGGGCAGTAGAACTAGCACCCTTCGGCATATCTTTCCTGGCAAGGACAGCTATCAAATCTCAAGTCCTGGCAGACTTCGTAGCAGAGTGGACTCCACCTGCGAAGTTGACTCCGGAGAAATCAGATGACGGAGTCTGGACTGTTTACTCCGATGGAGCTTTCCAAGCATCCGGAGCAGGCATTGGGGCAGTATTAATTTCTCCATCAGGACAAAGAGCAATGTACTCCGCAAGACTCAACTTTAAGTCTACCAATAATATAGCGGAGTACGAAGGAATATTATTGGGACTCCGGAAAGCACGTGCTCTAGGGGCTACAAGGATAATTATAAAAACAGATTCTCAGATAGTAGCAGGGCATGTAGACAAGAGTTTTCAAGTCCGACATCCACAGCTCGCAAAGTACCTAGAAGAAATTCGCAAGATCGAAGCACATTTCAAGGGTATTTCCATTCGGAGTATACCAAGAGCTGAAAACGTGCAAGCGGACATTTTAGCGAAGGCTGCTGCCGGAGCTGTGGATGTGCCTGACGAAGCTTTCTATGAGGAGCTCAATATGCCTTCGGTGCCACAAGTTGCTTCTGCAGAGATTCTCTGCATTCCTAGTGCAGATTGGAAAGATTCAATCATAGAACTCTTGCAAGGAGGAACGAATTTGCCCGAAGAGCCCCAATTGTCAAGGTTAAAGCTCAGAGCAAGAAACTATCAGTTAATCAACGGTATATTATACAAGGCCGGAGTATGTTCCCCTCTACTCCGATGTATATCTCAAGCCGAAGGCCAAGAAATTCTTCGAGAAATTCACGAAGGCCTTTGTGGAAGTCATTTAGCCCCTAGAGCTCTGGCAGGAAAAACACTTCGCCAGGGGCTTTATTGGCCCACAATAACAGCTGATGCGGAGAGCTTGGTCCGCACTTGCCAAGGTTGCCAGTGGATGGGTCGACGGAGTTATCGCCCACCAACAGCTCTTCAAGTCATTGCTCCGGTATGGCCTATGGCCAGATGGGGTATGGATCTAATTGGTCCCTTTCCGTTAGCAAAGGGAAATCTCAAGTTCGCAGTGGTAGCTATTGAATATTTCTCCAAGTGGGTGGAAGCAGAGCCCTTAACAGCTATCACTTCGAATAATGTACAAAAATTCTTTTGGAAAAACATTATTTGTCGGTTCGGAGTGCCTAGATATCTCACAGTTGATAATGGAACACAGTTCGACGCAGAACCCTTCAGAAAGTTTTGCGAAGACCTAGGCATTCAACTATGTTTTGCTGCAGTGAGACATCCTCAGTCAAATGGAGCAGTTGAGCGAGCCAATGGAAATATATTGTCAGGGCTAAATCGAAGAATAGTAGGACTATCAAAGGGACTGTGGACCGAAGAGCTTCCGAAGATTCTGTGGTCCATTCGGACTACGCAAACAAGGTCCACAGGTTTTACTCCGTTCAGACTACTATTCGGAGATGAAGCTATGACTCCAACGGAGCTCAAAGGGGGCTCACTTCGCAGCACCGAACCAGACATCGAAGAAGAAAGACAAGCTTCGTTAGATTTGTCAGAAGAAACAAGGCTTCGAGCTGTAGCCAATTTATCTAAGTATCATCAGCAGATGAAGACTTGGTATGACCCGAAGGTTAAGCTCAGCGAGTTAAGACCGGGTCATCTTGTTCTACGAAGCACTATAGCACCAGGGAAGTTAGGCAATAAATGGGAAGGTCCATATCTAATCGTCCGCTCAGGGCGCCCTGGTTCATTTAAATTAGCTAATTTAGAAGGTGAAGAGTTAGCACATACTTGGCATGCGGAGCACCTAAAGCGATACTTCGCATAAGAGCTCCTTGTAATTCGCTTGTAATCACCTCTAAATTAATAAAACATACACCAGTGGTTTGCCCTTCCCCTTGACACTCCTAGTTTCCCGAGCGGACGCGCTGGGACGGAAGTCGATCGAGAGGGAAGTGTCATCAAGCTGGCTGTATTTCCGGACTTCGAACCCTTAAAGTCGAAGCCTCCGGTGTGGTGGCTGAAATCCATCCGGAGCCCAAGCTGATACCTTGTAGGCATCCGTAAAAGAGCCAATACCACATTCTACGGAGTCCAAGCTTCGGCTGGTAGACTTCCGTAAAAAGAGCCGAAGGTGGCCAAAATCTGCGGAGTCCAAGCTGCAGCTTGTCAGACTTCCGTAAAAAGAGCCGAAGGTGGCCAAATTCTGCGAAGTCCAAGCTCCGGCTGGTAGACTTCTGCAAAAAAGAGCCCAAGTGGCCAAATTCTGCGAAGTCCAAGCTCCGGCTGGTAGACTTCTGCAAAAAAGAGCCCAAGTGGCCAAATTCTGCGAAGTCCAAGCTCCGGCTGGTAGACTTCTGCAAAAATAGCCGAAGGTGGCTACAATTTCTGCGAAATCCAAGCTCCGGCTGGTAGATTTCCGCACAAAACAGCCGAAGGTGGCTAAAGCAAAACAGCATTTAAGCCATGAGCTTCGAATGACTGTTCATATGCGTCCAAAGTGACAAAAATTTTTAAGACATTAAAGTGTCATGGAAGTTATCTCAATTGATTTCTTTCATGAAATAAACAAAGGTACCAAGTTACCATTTTTCTGACTACAAATAGTCGAAGACATTTCATAAGATTTTAAAAGATCTTTAAATGACAGAGGGGCTCCGAACTCCCAAAAAATTGTACTCCGAAGTTTTTTCTTTGCGCATAACCATCTTCGAATACAGTTCGAAGTTGCTTATACCCAAAGAGGGGCTAGTAAATATGGAGACAATTTTAAATCGGCATTCATTATCAAAACAAATGTGTTTACAAATTACATCACGAAAAATTGGTATCTATACCAAGAAGGAATCGGAGACCTCTTCGGTCCCGAGAGCTAGGGGTGGAACGACTAGTTCCAACATCGGAAGTTCTAAGAACTTTACGTTTAACTCTCTTCCTCCCCTTCGAAGCTCTAAAATCCTTCTGTTCTTGTTGAAGCTCGGCCCAAGTTCGAAGCCGCTCGGGGCTTCTCTCCCAGCTTCTAAGATCTTCAGATCTTTTATTTTGGGCTTCACCTTCGTCTTCGGACCAATTAGTGTCTTCAGAAGACGAGGTGTTTGCGTCGCCTTCTTTATCTTCCTCTTTAATATAAGACAATATGTCTTTGATTACTTCGGGCGCAATAGCGCCGGAGTCATCTCGAGGGATAAGAAATCGAGGACGCTTATAACTCTTTAGAAGTTCGAAGGTGTTCCACAGTGAGCGAAGTTCGCTGTTAAGCTCTAACACTTCGATATCTTCCATAAGAGGCAAAGCCTAAAAATATGACAAACAAGATTTTCATTGATAAATATTTACAAGCATCAGCTTTACATAATCAAAAATCCTAAAAAATCCTAAACCTGCGGATTCGGAGGAGGCTGACTGCTCGAAGCTTGGCTCCGAACTTGCTTTTGGCGTTGGCCTTCGTCAATCCAAGCCTTGATCGCAGATCGACCTTCGGCTCTCCATGAAGTCTGGAAGGCTCGCCAAGCAACAGCTACACCTTCGGAAGGTTTTAAAAGTCGGTCGTCGTCGAAGATGATGGAGCCCTGTGCGCTCGGAGTGATTGATCGGCCCAAATCCTCGTAGTAGCGAAGTATTCCAAGGGCAGACACTTGTCCGGAGAGTTCTCCATAACGTATGCCTGCCGTCTTCATTTGCTTCGCTGCTCCTTGGATCCTCTTTAGCCGGCGCAGCAGAGTTACATTGTCATCCGAAGGTAGTGATCCAGTAGTACCGAAGTACTCCAAGACACTTAACATCTGTTCGATGACCTCCGAAGCCACCTTCTCGGACTTAACCTTTTCTTCAATAAGCATATCCTTGGCCGAAGTCGTTTCAGTTAAAATTCCGGAGATTCTAGCGTTCTCCGTAGCCAAAGCATTCTTTTGAGTTAGGAGCTGGCCAGCCTCTTCTTGCAGCCTTACAAGTGCGGAGTCCTTCGCAGCATCCTCCGTCCGCAGTCTTTCAATCTCCGCTCGAAGCACAACTCTTTCTGCTTCGAGCTCTTTCCTTGCAGCTTCCAAACTTTGCCTAGCCCTCCGCTCTGCTATTATCACATTGTCCATTTGAGATACTCGACCTTCGGAGAAGTTAAGATTTCTTTGAAGAGTTTCGTTCTCTTCCCGAAGTTGAGCAATTTCGTTTTCATTCGACAAAGCTGCAGCGCGGGCTAAGACTGCTTGCTAAGAAAAAGAAAAACTAGCATAAGAAATTATTCATATATAATTCATTATTTGGTTCGAAGATGCTTTATACCTGATAAGCTGCTCTTTCCACAGCAAGGCTAAGCTCCGAACCCTTCACTCTACTTAAGCGGGCTACCAGTTCTGTTTCCCCGACTTGGCGACTGGCTGCACCCAAAGGTTTAACCAAAGTCCCAAGTCCGGTTTTCTCCTCCAAAAAAGGAGTTATGAGAGGAATCAGTTTCAAAGCTTTCTGGTCAGCCCTGCTTAGCGAAGGTCCGGAGGTTTCTTCCGAGGCCCTTGGAACTTCAGAAGATGGCCCCCCCTCAGTCGATTCACTTTCGTCCATTGACTCAGATGAAGTCGATCCTTGAGCTGGGAGGGGCTCGATGTGTCTTTTTCCTCTTCCAGGCCCCGGTAGAGCAACTCCCGGTTGTGGCCCCGAAGTTGTCGAAGGTCTTAGAGTTGTATCTTCGAGGGATACTTCGACAACAGGAGGCTCTGAAAAAAACCAAAAATATTACATATTGTATAATTTTGCAAAAATTGATAATAATTAAGCAAAATTTACCTTCGATATTCTCTGGAATATCAAGCACAGGGCTGATCGGAGGATCATAAGTGTAGTCCTCATCCGAATCAGCCGTTAAATCTTGGGCTACAGGAGCATCGTCCTGAAGAGCCCTCGTTACTTCTTCGAGAATCGAAGCCATAGTGACTTCGACTCCCTCTTCATCCACTGGAACTCCGGCCTGAGTTGTGTCTTCCTGAACTACCGAAGTCATTGGTTGATCAATATTGTCTCCTGACTCCGGTATGTTCGCAGGCACTTCGGCCTCATTCACACCCATAGGGGCTTCGTTTTGTTCTCCCTGGGTATCCGGAGCTCTTGCTTCTTCGATGTTGGCTTGAGGCTCCGGAATACCTGCAGTGTCTTTGATGAGAATACTTCGTTGAGCTACATCTTCGTCAATTAATCTTACTAGTAAAGTACCTTCGTCTTCTTTAGAGCTAGAAACCGAAGCTCTTGAGCTCGAAGGTGCGAGGTTTTTCGGCTTCCGAGCCACCTTCTTCGTCGGAGTCATTGCGGAGCTGGAAGCTCCAGCTTCGGCTACTCTCTTCTTGGGTCCTTTCTCTTGAGGCACCCAGTCCATCAGAGGGGGTGGAGTTAACTCCAACATTCCCCATACTCTGTTAAAACGCTCCCAACTTCCGACTAATTTGATTCGCCATTCCTTTTCTGACGGAGTTGGAGCACCCAAGATCTTCTCCGAAGCCCTTATAATTTGCTCTGAAGTAATAGGGGCTGAAGAAGCTAAAAAATAACTCAAGTTAATCTTCCTTCGAAGTAAATATGTATTATGCATGTTGGTTTCGAAGTTACCTGCAGGGCTCGAAGTATAGTTTATCTTGCGAAGACCGCCTTCCGAGTCATCTTCGAAGACGATAGGCCAGTTGGCCATCAACGGAGAAATTTGAAGTCCGATGAACTCTTCGGCTAAGTCCCGCATGCTCAACCTTTTGCTGATTTTCTGAAGCAAGTTGAGGCGAGCTTCGAGTTGACCTTCGTCAGGTTGCACTAAGGCTTCCTTCCGGAACTGGATTTCCTTGAGGGGACCAGCCAGAGGACTACCCACTCCAACTTCAGCATAAAACCACCTCAGAACCCAATCGGTGTACCATCTAGCATTGATGGCCTTGGCAGGGAATTGTAGTGCATATTCATCACGAAGCCTAAAATTGATGCTTCCAAAGGAAACTACTACCTTCTCGCCTCCGGAGCCTACGAAGGTCTTTGGCTGACAAGTAGCTCTATGCAGCGCAGCGAAGATTTCAGCCCTCCCCTCACAACCTTCGGCTCTCAGTGCCCATTCGAAGATAGCCAGTCTGGCTACAGCATTCGGAGACAGCTGGGGGAGGGTTACGTGAAACAAGTCAAGGACTTCGGCCAAGAAATCTACAGCAGGGAGGCCCAAGCCTGCTTCGAAAAAAGCTTCGAACACTACGACTTCTCCGGGCCTTGGTGATGGGATTGCCTCTTTGCCTGGTTTCCGAACCATTACCCCATTGCTAATCTTACCCCCTGCTGTGATTGCCAAGGACTCTCTTTTGCAGGTCGAAGGTCCCAATTCAAAGGACTGATCCAAATATTTAGTCGATGGAGGGCACAGACCTTGGTCATCGGGGATTTGGGGATTTCTCCCCCCTGCCGCCATGGACATTGCCGCCTGCCTCGAAGATGCCGCCGCCAATGTTGCTGCCGCTGCTGCTGCGGCTGCCTGCTGCTGAGCCAAGGTCGAAGGCGGCGCGGATCCTTTGGTCTTCACCATCGCGATTGCCGGATCAACTTGAGAGAACGGGAACTAGGGCTCAAGAACTCAAGAACTCAAAAGGCTTTTGACTGGGAGCGAGCGGTGAAAAGGTAATCGAGTAAGTTCCAGAGTTCTTTATTTATAACCCAAAACTTTCCGTTTGTTACCGTTTGGGCTCCGCCCTTTCGCATTCCCGCCTGTTATTTTCCTCCGAAAATAACGCCTCATATAACTCCGTCAGAACAGGAACTAACGGTTATATTTTCTAAGTCTAAAAAGACTTTCGAACTTCCTGAGTCAGTTCTAAGATAGTTCGAAAAGTAATTACTTTATGACTGATTCGAAGTTCATATCTTCATGTATTTCGGAGATAAAACAAAAATTAATAACCCCTATGATTGGTTATCTTTTCTTTCCGTATACTGCTCTCCTAACGTTACAGGCTGAATGGAGAAGCGTATTCGAGGGGCTACTGTTGGGGGAAAATATCCCATCTTCGGGGTTATTGTCAAAGCAACATGAAGACAGCCAACCAGTTCGAAGATAGTCCGAAGGTCATCTTCGAAGGCGGCTTGGAACCTCGTCAGGAGTTCGAAGATTGGCATTGGTTCGAAGTATATCTTCGAACCAAAGCCTTCCAGGATCTTTTCTGCCAGCTAAGATGGAAGACTTATCTTCTATCCTATTAGATTAGTCTTTTACCATTTTAGCCCTATTAAGGAAGCTAAATAGTTTCCTTAATGTCGGTTGTAATAGAGGGGTAAATAGGTCTTTTCCTTAATATTTGGGCCTATAAATACCCCCCATTTCACCCTGTAATAGGGACCGATTACAAGTGAATCAATACACACTTTCGAACTATTCTAAGCTATTATCCTTTCGGAGGCTTAGAACAGTTTGCTTCGCAAACACTTCGTTTGTTAGTTTCTTTTCTACAGAAACCTGTTAGCGTAATCTTTTACGCCAACAGCTACCTTGGAGCCGGAGCTTGGAACTCGAGCGAGGGCGCATTGATCCAAAGCTCAGAAACCTATTGAGGGCGCGTTGAGCCGGGGCTCAGAAGCCGAGTCGGGGGTGCGTCGAGCCGAAGCTCGGAACCCGAGTGAGGGCGCGTCGAGCCGGGGCTCGGAAGCCGATTTGCGGGTGCGTCGTGCCGGAGGTCGGAACCTGAGTGAGGGCGCGTCGAGCCAGGGCTCGGAAGCCGATTCGGGGGTGCGTTGAGCTGGAGCTCAGAACCCTAGTGAGGGCGCATCGAGCCGGGGCTCGGAAGCCAATTCGGGGGTGCGTTGAGCCGGAGCTCGGAACCCGAGTGAAGGCGTGTCGAGGCGGGGCTCGGAAGCCAATTCGGGGGGCATCGAGCCGGAGCTCGGAACCCGAGTGAGGGTGCCTCGAGCCGGGGCTTGGAAACCGATTCGGGGGTGCATCGAGACAGAGCTCAGAACCCGAGTGAGGGCGCGTCGAGCCGGGGTTCGGAAGCCGATTCGGGGGTGCGTCGAGCCGGAGCTCGGAAACCGAGTGAGGGCACGTCGAGCCACGGCTCGGAAGCCGATTCGGGGGTGCGTCGAGCCGGAGCTCGGAACCCGAGTGAGGGCGCATCGAGCCGGGGCTCGGAAGCCGATTCGGGGGTGCGTCGAGCCGGAGCTCGGAACCCGAGTGAGGGCGCGTCGAGCCGGGGCTCGGAAGCCAATTCGGGGGTGCGTCAAGCCGGAGCTCGGAACCCGAGTGAGGGCGCGTCGAGCCGGGGCTCGGAAGCCAATTCGCCTGGTGAAACTAAACTTCTAGCATCGTTGCGTGTTCACTGTGGGCGAAGACCCTCGCCTGACGATTTTATTATGTAGTTTAGATACAGGAGCAGGCGTTATCGGCCGCTGGCGGGATACATTGATGAAATTACGGGAAGTAACGCTTCAGGTGCTCCGCGTCCAAGTATGCTTTAGTTCCTCGCCTTCCAAGGTAGCGAGCTGGTAGGAGCCCGGGCGCCCGGAACCGGTCACGATGTACGGTCCTTCCCACTTGTTGCCTAGTTTCGTCGGGGCGGCCACCGTGCGAAGGACAAGGTGCCCTGGCTGGAACTCGTTGTGCTTGACTTTGGGATCGTACCATGCCTTCGTTTGCTTCTGGTACTGGGAGAGGTTGGCGATGGCTCGCAGCCGTGTCTCCTCCGCCAGGTCGAGGGAGACGGCGTGCTCGTGATCAGCTTCAGGTGCTATAGCGCGCAGCGAACCGGCTCGAAGCTCCGTTGGGGTCATTGCATTGTCGCCGAACGGGAGGCGAAACGGGGTGAACCCGGTAGCTCGGGAAGGGGTGGTCCGGATGGACCACAAGATCTTCGGCAGCTCCTCGGGCCACAATCCTTTGGCTAGGCCCACTATGCGTTTGTTGAGGCCCGAGAGTATGTGCCCATTAGCCCGCTCCATAGCCCCGTTAGACTGGGGGTGTCGCACTGCGGCGAAGCAGAGTTGGACTCCCATTTCATCGCAGAATGCTCGGAAGGCCCCAGCATCGACCACGTCGAACAGGATCTCCTCGCAGCGCCGGAGGGGGCAGACGCCGAAAGTCACCTCCAACATGATCTGGCCCAAGGCATCGAGCGGAGGGCCCGCGAAGCCCTGTAGTGGGCGGGAAGCTGGCAGCAGATGCTTGCGAGACAGGCACAATTGATCGAAGGCCTGCACAAAAATAATGTCAGCGGAACTTCCCCCGTCAACCAGGATGCGACGCACCTCGACTCCAATGACATCGGCCGAAATGAAGAGGGGGTCAGCGTGCGGGAACTTGACTCCGGCGGCGTCCTCGGCGGTGAAGGAGATGGGGAAATGGGACCATTCGGGGAGGACGGGGGAGCCGGACGTGCCGATATGCCCGACTTCCGGAACATAATCCCGCCGCTGGCGCTTGGACAGAGCTCCCAGGGCTCCACCTCCTAAAATGGGGAGGACTACCCTTTTCCCCCGATCCAGCGCGTCTTCGAGTTTGGGGGCCTGGGCCCTGCCGAACTCCGGGGTCAGGCCCAGGGCCTCCTGCTCGTCGCGGCGTCCGACCACTTGGACTGCTTCAGGGCGAGGGGTGGGGTTCCCTTGGTCGGTGTATCCACGGCCAGCGCCACATTCGAGGTACTCGCTTCGAAGGGCGAGTGTGGTCCAGCAGGAGTCGGTATCGTGGCTCCGGTTCATGCCGTGGATGCTGCAGAAGAGACTGGACCCTCTGGGGAGTGCCCGAGGTGGGGCCTTGGCTCCGGAGAAGCGCCCCCCTCTGGAAGTTTGCTGGTGCTTAGCGGGGGCTCGCGGGGTGATGCTGAGGACTTCCCCTCGAAGATGCTTCTGGCCCCGCCAGGAGTCTTGGTGGGCGTAGTCCTGCCGGCCGAGATCTTGGTGGCGGAAACCAGGAGCTGTGTTGGCTCCCCGGTCAAGGCCTGGAGGGGCTTCGTATGCCCTGGTGCCCGTGGCCCGGACAGGGGCTATCATCGCCTGTCGACGCACCTGGCCCTATTCAGACCGAGCATACTCTTCGAAGTACGTCATGAGCTGGGCCACTGAAGAGATGGGTTTCCGGTGGAGCTTGTCGAGGAGGCCCGGGTGGGTGACACCCTCCCGAGCAGCATCGATGACCGAAGAGGCTGAGAGCCCCTTGATCTGGGCCTTGGTATGCACGAAACGCTAGGAATATTGTCGCAAGGTTTCCCCGGGCTGCTTCTTTACTTGGAAAAGGCTCCCGGTGGACATTGGGGCCACGAAGGTCCCCTGGAAGTTGTTGACGAACTTCTTCCGCAGCTGGTCCCACGAACGGATGGTCCCGGGCCAGAGCGACCAGAACCACCAGAGAGCGATTCCCTCGAGCGCCAGAGGGAAGCACTTCGCCATGGTGTCTCGGCTCCCTCCGGATGCTTCTATTGCCAGGGCGTACGAGCGGGAGAATTCTCCGGGATCAGAATCCCCGGAGTACTTGGGAAGCTTGGCGGCCTGAAACCTCGAACTGAAGCGCACCTTCTGAAGGTCTGGGTGCAGGGGGACTCCTCGTCGTACGACGCGTTCTCCTCCTCCGCTTGATCTTTGTCATCGCTCAAGGCCACGGCGGCAACCTTCATAGCGCGGGAGGGCTCAGGAGGGCGGAGCGACGCCTCTTGGCGCCACTGGGCCAGCTCCGCCTTCAGCCGAGCATTCTTAGCGGCCAAGGCATCGGCCTGGCTTCCGCTTCCTCCTGATGCGGTTTCAGGATCCCGCGAACGGACGTAGTCGGTTCGGAGGGACACCACCAGGGGTCCGCTCGGAGGATGCCCCTCCAACAGCCCCTCCAGGAACCCGGCCAGGTTGGCGGAGACTGGCTCGGGTATTCCAATGGGGCCCCGGGCCTCGGGTGTCCCTTCTAGGGCTTGGGCAGGCTCCAGAGAGGGCGCCCCGGCGGGCGGGACAACGGGTTCATTGGGGTCGGGGATCGGAGTGGGCTTGATCCCAGCGGTGCGGGCCGACCGACGGAGAGGAGCCATGCTCACGCCCTTCCGACCCGACATGCTTTGGTGAGTGGATGTAGAGGACGCTAGCTTCTCGAACTAGGATCCCCTCGGACGGCACCAACTGTTGGAACAACGGGTCGATCCTGCAGGTTTCTGTGGTGGATGGGATAATGAATGTTGTGTGCTTTGTATTCTCGGATCGTGTGTTCATTACAACAGTAGTTGGGGGTATTTATAGGGCCCCCCGTCCTGAGGACTAAACGCCCCTGGACCGCTAACTGCTACCGGGCCTGGCGCAGGCCAATAGTACATACAAAGCAGGCTGCACGCAGTACAGACAAGAAGATTTGATCCTGACAGCGTATCAGCTATGTCGGGCGCTGCCCGCGCCGCCCGACACGGCGCAGAGGATCGCGATCCTGTACCCCTGTAGGCTTGACTGGTCCTCTTTCTGCCTAAGCTTCCTCCAGGACCGCAGCTTGCTCCGAGGGATGGCCTCCAGCAGTCTTCCCCGGAGGGTGGCCTCCGGCACCTGACAACCTCCGGCATTCCTCCCCGGAGGGTGGCCTCCGGCACCTTCGGTCCGGAGAGTGGTCTCCGGCCTCCGGCCAACGACCTCTCGCCGGGAGCCCCCTCCGGAGCGGTCCGAAGCCTCCGGAGGCCTCCGGCTACGTTGCCCAGAGGTTCTGGCCGTCTGGTGGTGGCCCCCTCTACAGCCATCGGGATTATCTCCCCCAACAAATGGCCTTCTCCCAACACCCAATGCACCTCGACAGACAATCAGCAGAAGCAAAACAGATCACAAGTACTAAAAATAATCTAGCCTAAAAACGACCGGTGTCCTAATCGAAAAGACACCAACACAGTGCTTAAAGGCTGATTAAAGTCATTCACATAAAAAATAGTATCTCCACAAAGATTTCACTAAATCACAGGTATTCCATCAAGCACATAAAGATATCCATCATTCTCAGACATTTCATCCATCACAAGATTAACAAGTAAGTGAAATAAAGTGTTTAAACGAGTTCGTCAAGGAAGCACTAATCTAACACAAGCAACTAGTGCTAGCCAAAAATAGTTTATTAATCATGCACATCACTGAACGGAGAACAAGATTAACGGGACTAGACTTAAAACGTTCAGATCGAACACTACTAGAACTTGTCTCCTATGCGCATATAGCCGAATAGATTTCGTGCACACTTCCTAATTAATGAAGACATAAGAGAAATAGAACTTTGATTTCATATTTTATTCACCATGGTTGCTACAGTAATAGTGCTGGTATCAAAAATGAAGTGCTACACGAGAATAATAAGATCCACTAGCACACGGCCCAAGATGCGAGAAAAATACCAGCAATCAATGAAGAAGCAGGAGATGTCGTGCACCATTCGTGCTGTCCTCGCTAGTGTCCTTAGCTTCCCAGCCTGCCACACAGTTCCCTAGTTTCTGCTGCGCATAGCTCCACGTGATTCCTTCTGCTGAAATGCTGCCTGACGCAGAGCTGCAGCTAGCACGCTGCTCCACGCACGGTCTTGGCTCCCATGCGCAACGGTGACTGGCTGTTTCGCGCGAAGGGACAAGCGCTGGTGATAGGAGGGAATCAATGCCAGAGGAAGAAGAAACACGAAAGAAAAATGTGGTGGCACACAAAACAGGAATAGGATGGATGAACTCTGATTTTTAATTTCATTGAGTTAACCCTAACCCTAGGGATTGTGGGCCTAAAGGCAAAATAGTAAAATCCTAAATAAAGATAACTTGTCCTGATGCGGAGCTTTCGTAGCGGCTACGTCTTCGCCTCAGAATGGTCAGATCCGAGATCAGCGGTCGTCAGTTTTGCACCGAAACTGACAAAGCGTCAACCATATTCGCACTGGGTACCCGGATTGCGCCGACCCGATTCCGCAGCTCCCTCAGCCCAGCAATCGCTCGCCACCCGTGTACCTAATTCAATCCCGGTCAACAGACCAGTGGATCCTCTGCTGCTCCTAGCCCATGTACTCGGATTGGGCCAGCCCGACTCCGCAGCCCCTCTGCCCGGCAGTCGCTCACTGCCCGTGTACTTGAGTCACATGCGGCCCAGACACAACAGGTCTTCTCTTCTCTTCATGTCCTCTTGACTTCCGTTGACAATCACTCATCACATTTGGAGCCATGAGGCCCATGCTCTTCAACCTTGTTGGGGAAATATACTTCCCTTAAACAGGGGCCAAATGACGTCAGCCTCCGACATCCTCCGGCCCAGAGCCAGGTACTGTTGGAGCCTGTTTTCTCTATAAGTATTGTTTCCAGGTCCCAAGGTGCCTTTCGGGGTCCGTAGCTCCGGAGCCTTCAGACCAGGGGGTCCGGCTCGGAGCCCCCAGTCCGGGCCCTGGCGCGAGGCGCCGGAGGCCACCCTCCGGGCGCAGAAGTCCGGAGGCCACCCTCCGAGAGTTCAGCCCGGAGGCCACCCTCCGAGAGTTCAGCCCGGAGGCCACCCTCCGAGAGTTCAGCCCGGAGGCCACCCTCCGGAGTCCAGTCCGGAGGCCACCCTCCGAGAGCCAAGTCCGGAGGCCACCCTCCGGAGTCCAGTCCGGAGGCCACCCTCCGAGAGCCAAGTCCGGAGGCCACCCTCCGAGAGTTCAGTCCGGAGGCCATCCTCCGGAGTCCAGTTCGGAGGCCGCCCTCCGAAGAGCCAAGCCCGGAGGCCACCCTCCGGAGTCCAGTCGTGAGGTCGCCCGCCGGAGTCTAGTTCGAGGCCGCCCTCCGGAGTCCAATTCGGAGGCTGCCCTCCGGAGCATGTCGCGAAGCTCTCCTCTGGGGCGTACTCCGAAGCCTTCCCCCCAGCCTCTGCCTTCGGTATACCTTTTAGCTGGTCAAAGCCTGGCGCAGCCTGACATGTCAGTAAAGCTGTAAAGTTGCCTGGCACCTTTTGTACCGTAGCTAGCTCCTTTTTCCCCTCTCTGCCCCTATGAGCTAAGGGCTCATAGGGGGGCATCCCAGTCTTTTCCTCTGGCCTGCGAGCCTATAAAAGCAGGGCCAAGCCCTTGTAGCGGGACACATGCTCCAGGGGGCCATGGGACCCTGGAGTTATCCTCTTCACATCAAGGCACACCCTGCCAAATCCACTACAAACTGGACGTAGGGTTATTATCCCCTAGGGGAGGCCCGAACCAGTATAAACCCTGTCTCTCCCTGTGAGAACCCATCGAGGTTCATTCTCCATATCATACTCCACCACAGAAAAACCTGCTGGAACTAACGCAATTGTTCCAACAGTTGGCGCCGTCCGTGGGGAACTTAGTCCTAGAAGCTAAGTTCTCTACCACTGCCCGCAACCCGAAGTGCGCCCGAGGGGGGAGCATCGAGGCTTTCTCGCTTCGCGCACCCTCCGGCTAGGGGCTTCGGGGGCAGATCGAAGGCCACCTTCGCCTTCCTCCATCCTTCGCATACCGGAGCCCGCTCTCCGGCAAGGGGCTCCGCTCCACGTTTCAAAGGTCATCGGAGCACGAGGGCTACAAGGTAAGTACCGCCCGAAGCCTTACTCCGATGCACCAATCTGCAGTTACATTAACATAAGCTCGAAGTCTTGCTTCGCTTTACTCAAAAACCGAAGCCACGCTTCGCCTTGTTCAAAAACCGAAGCCATGCTTCGCTTTACTTGAAAACCGAAGCCATGCTTCGCCTTATTTAAATCCGAAGCCATTCTTCGCCTTGTTCAAAAACCGAAGCCATGCTTCGCCTTATTTATACCCGAAGCCACGCTTCGCCTTATTTAAAACCGAAGCCTTGCTTCGCTTTATAAAACCCGGAGTACCCCTCCGAAGGCTACACAGTGCCCCCGGGCCCGTAGCAGTGGGCTAAAAGGACTCCGGGCCACTGGCCCGACGCGTCCAGGGATTCCGGGCTCCGCGCCCGAAGCATCCTATGGATTCCGGGTTCCGCACCCGAAGCATCCCAGGGTCGAAGGTGACCCAGAGTCGAAGGTGGCTCGGAGTCGAAGGTGGCTCACACTATCACAGGTTCGGTGAATCCACACCAAATGTCCTTCTCATTACAGGACCAAGTTCTGAAGCCCTGCTTCATTATTATCTAAACACGCTCCGAAGCCTGGCTTCGCGTGCTCATATACTATACGCCTAAGCGTCTCGAAGTCATACTTCGCCATAATCTAAGTGCGTTTCAGAGCCCCGCTCACGCACAGCATCCAAACCCCGGCATGCCGAAGCATGCTTCGCTCAAATTGGGTAGGCAGAAGCCTTGCTTCGCACCAAACCGATGCGTTCGGAGCCCGTAAGAGGCCTTCGCTCGATACAAATCCAAATATCCGAAGCCGCCGAAAAGGCGCACCCCTTCGCATGTTTATTTTTTGCCCGCACCAGCAACGGTTAAGTCCCTAACTGCCACGAGCAAAAGGGGGGAAGAATGTATGCGAGGTGTGCGAGTGTAATACGCAGTACGAGCGTGACAAACTAAGCGTTCGAAGCCAAACAATGCGAAGCATACAAACGAAGTATGCAAATATAATAAAACTCCGTTCATTAAGAGACAATTAAGAAGTATGTTACAAACATGCTTCGAAAACAAAACTACGAGTAATCTGTGTCTAAGCCTAAAAAGAACCGAGTGCGAGGCCCCAACCCTCGCTTGCCTCTCCTTCGGCGGGGCCCCCCTCGGCTGGATGTTGCCTCGTCGGAGCCCGCTCTCCCTCGACCGGCCCGTCCAGGCTCCGAAGCCCACAGGTTTCGGCTTCCGCTTTGCAGGTTGCTCCAGGTTCGCGAAGCAGGCGGAGCCGTGTCGAAGGCAGAAAAGTCTAGGACTTCGTCGCTCGCTAAGGCCGCTCGCGAAGGCAAAGGTAAAGGGCTCTGAAGGGGCTCCGCCTTCACAGCGGCTAGCAAATCCTGAGCTATTTCGGAGATGGCTTCGCCCCTAGGCCCCCTCGGAAGCTTAAACCGAGGGGGGCCTTCGGACCTAGCTACTTCAAGAATCGCCCACAGTTGTCGAAGCCCTTCAGAGTCCTCGAGGACTTCGAGGTCTATGCTCGAAGGCTGAGCCTGGGCAGGTATAAAAAACCCCCGCATTCATATTAATAAACTGATAAGTTTTTACAAAGCCTACAGCTAGGTATTACAAGGAAGCCTAAGGAGATCTACACCTTCGGAGGCGGAGTCGTCGAGGTCGAAGGCTTGTCCGAGTCGACGGGCCCCTTGAACCGGCGTTGTCGAAGGGCCTTCATGAGGTCAAGGACTGCCTCGCAGCCTTGCTCCTTCCAAGGTTCCTGCAGCCGCCGCCAGGCCCCGCGGACTTCGCCCGGAGGCGTCACCAAATGCGGACCCCCGAAGACCACGGGGGCCACGGAGGTTGCCGTCCGAAGATGGTCGCACCCGGCGGCATGAAGCATATGCAGCACCCCTTGGCCCGCGACGCGACCGGCCATAAGAGCGAAGCCCGTCAGCGCTTCGTCCGCTACCGAAGCTGCAGTCTTCAAGAAGTCGGCGCGGTCCCCAATCGGGTCCTGATCGCCAAAATCCGGAGTCCGGCACTCGGTCCCTATCTTCTCAAGGACCTCGGTCAGGCTCTGGGTGGCCTCGCCAAGATTAGCCACGACGAAGCCCTCAAGATCCCGAGCCCGCTGGCGGAGCTCCTCGTTCTCCTTCGCCTGACGGGCCTCGGCGTCCTTCGAAGCTTGGAGCTCCGCGCGGAGCCGAGCCGTCTCCGAGGCCAAGGCTTCCTTCGCCTCAGCAGCCGAAGCCTCGGCCCGCCTCCGCTTCTCGGCTTCCTCCAAGACCTCGCGGCGAAGGGCCTCCTTCTCTTCTGCGAGGCGCTCCATCCGCCGATCGGCAGCAGTCGAAGCAGCTGCGTTCAGTGCGAAGGCCTGCAGAAATTCAAGAAGTCATAAGTGCTAGCGGAAGGATAACATATAGTTCGAAGCTGCAAGGGGCTCCGCTCACCCGCATGAGGACTTCGTTCGAGCTAACGAAGAGCTCCGTGGGATCTCGGTGGCTAAGCTGGGCCACCAAGTCCCCCTCCTCCGCAGAAGCGCAGGCCTCGCGGAAGCCGAGGATCGCCGCCGCCGTCACGCCCCCCCTCGGTTTGAAGGGGTGAATCACCGCCACGGTGGTCTCCGCGGGCTCCGGCGAGGCAGGGCTCAGGCCCACCACGTCCACCTCTTCTTCGCCTCGAGGGACTTCGCGGTCGCCGCTGCCTTCGTCGTCGGACGAAGCACTCTCGGACTCCGAGTCGCTGCCGCTGCCGCTGCTGCTGCCGCTGCTACTCGAAGCTTCCGTGGGCTTCGCCTCGGCAGACTTCGATCCGCCCTCGATTGTCGGCTTCGTCTTAGCGGGCCTCGCATCGTCCTCGTCTTCTGCAGGGAGCCAAGTCAAAACCTGCATATTGGAGCAAAGCTTGCGTAAAAGGTTTACCTTCGTCAGAGATCTCTTGGAAGGAAGCAGGGGCTAAGTGTGTCCTCCAGCTCCCTCGCTGCGAAGCTGGCGCATCCACCTCCGCGCCCGAAGTTGGCTCCGCCGGGGCATCCGTGGCCTCCTTGGCAGCAGGAGTGCGCGCGTCGGCCTTCGCCTCCGAAGTCCTCACCGCCAGGGGCTTCACGGCCTTCTTGGGGGTCGGAGTAGCTGCGGGCTTCGCCGCAGCCTCCCCCGAGGCGTCCGCTTCGTCCTCGTCCCCCCTCTTCCTCTTGGCTCCGGCCGACGAGGTAGCCAGGTTGGCGAAGTCCGGCAGAGCGGGGAGCCCTCCGAGGCCAAGCGCGGTCCACACTCTGTTCCAGCGCTCCCAGGACCCCACCAGGGCAAGGCGCTGGTTCTGCTCCTCGGGAGTCGGAGTCCCGACGACTCGGTCCGCCGCCGCGATGGCCTCCTCCGGGGTCCTCATGTCGAGGTCGGCTACACGAAAAGGTTGAGTTAGGAGCAAAGTCTTCAAAGCATTAAAAGCAACAAGAGCGCGAAGCCTTACAGAAGCGGTCGAAGGCCAGCTCGCTGAGTTCACCTCGACCCGAAGCCTGGAAGAGACCCTCCGGCCAAGAGCGCGCGAGGGGGCTGAGCCGCAGGGTGATGAACTCCTCCGCGAGGTCCCTCATGCTCATCTTCGCCGCCACCCTTCGGAGCAGCGAGATCCTCGATTGAAGGAGGCCTTCGCTGGTCTTCACCACCCCTTCGCGCCGGTACAGGATGTGGGCATTGGTACTCCGAAGGGGAGAGTTCGCGCCGACGGAAGCGTAAAACCACTCTTGATCCCACCTCGAATACCACTTGTTGTTTACAGCCCTCGCAGGGAAGGCGTCCTGGAACTCCTTCCGGAGCTGGAAGTTGGCGCTGCCGAAGGCCAGCGCCCTCTTGACGCGGTCCGTCCCCTCCCTTGGCTTCGGCTGGCAGTTGGCGTCGTGAAGGGCAACGAAGACATCCGCGCGGCCCTCGCAGCCTTCGGCCCGCATGGCCCACTCGAAGACAGCTAACCTCGCCACTGCATTGGGCGAGAGCTGAGGAAGCTCGAGGTTGTAGGCCTTGAGGACTTCGCTCAGCATCCCTACTGCGGGCAGCCCGAGGCCGGCCTCGAAGAAGGCTTCAAACACCACCACTTCGTCAGCACGAGGCTTCGGTATGGCCTCTGATTTCTCCGGAACCCTTAGTTGGATTTTCGCTGCAATCTTCCCCTCGCAGGCCCTCCGGATGGACTCCTCCGTGGAAATCGAAGCCCTCATCTCCAGGGTCTGCTCGAACCTGTCGGAGGGCGTCCGAAGGTCCCTCGGCCCCAGTCGCCTAGCTGCAGGCTTCGCTGCCGCGGCCGCTGCTGCCGCCGCCTGCACTTGGGCGGAGCCCGAGCTCGAGCCCAGAACCGGGGGCTTCGCTACCGCCTTCTTCGGCATTCTGATCAGACTTCGGATCGAGGGGTTAAAGGATGGCGAAGGGCTAGAAGCTAGCAAAGGTCGCTCTGCGAAGCTGGGAGGGAGAGGAGAGCGAAGGTGGTAAGGCGGTAAGAAGGAAGCGAATGAAAGTGTGCCGGAGCTGCACGCGGTAAGTCTCTATTTATAGGCGCGGTAAGAATTCCAACCGTCATGGGCCGAGCCCACCGCCAGATGGGCCTCCGGCGAAAGCAAATCGAGCCCAAGCAAGGTAACGGTAACTTTTTTGACCGTTGCGATGTCGTTCGGCCTCCCCGAGGCCATTCTGGCGGCAAACGCGGGCATTTATTACCCCCAGGTATCGAGGTCACCTTCGGTCCAGGCTCCGAAGGTATGTTTCCTCTGAAGTCATGTTTTCAGGTCATTTGTCCTAAGGGCGTGTACACCCCTTCGTCCCGAAGGCCTACACGCGAGGGGCTACTGTTGGGGAAATATACTTCCCTTAAACAGGGGCCAAATGACGTCAGCCTCCGACATCCTCCGGCCTAGATCCAGGTACTGTTGGAGCCTGTTTTCTCTATAAGTATTGTTTCCAGGTCCCAAGGTGCCTTTCGGGGTCCGTAGCTCCGGAGCCTTCAGACCAGGGGGTCCGGCTCGGAGCCCCCAGTCCGGGCCCTGGCGCGAGGCGCCGGAGGCCACCCTCCGGGCGCAGAAGTCCGGAGGCCACCCTCCGAGAGTTCAGCCCGGAGGCCACCCTCCGAGAGTTCAGCCCGGAGGCCACCCTCCGGAGTCCAGTCCGGAGGCCACCCTCCGAGAGCCAAGTCCGGAGGCCACCCTCCGGAGTCCAGTCCGGAGGCCACCCTCCGAGAGCCAAGTCCGGAGGCCACCCTCCGAGAGTTCAGTCCGGAGGCCATCCTCCAGAGTCCAGTTCGGAGGCCGCCCTCCGAAGAGCCAAGCCCGGAGGCCACCCTCCGGAGTCCAGTCCTGAGGTCGCCCGCCGGAGTCTAGTTCGAGGCCGCCCTCCGGAGTCCATTTCGGAGGCTGCCCTCTGGAGCATGTCGCGAAGCTCTCCTTTGGGGCGCATGAGGAGCCATGCTGAATAGCGTGGGCCTCATGGCTCTAGAAGTGATGAGTCATTGTCAACGATAGTCAAAGAGGACTGAAGAAGAGAGGAGATCTGCTGTTTTTTGGGCCACGTGTGACTCAGGTACACGGGCAGCGAGCGACTGTCGGCCAGAGGAGGCTGCGAAGTCGGGCTGGCCCAATCCGGGTGCATGGGCCAGAAGCAGTAGAAGATCCACTGGGCTGTTGACCAGGACTGACTCAGGTACACGGGCGGTGAGCGATTGCCGGGCTGAGAGAGCTGCGGAGTCGAGCCGGCCCAATCCGGGTACCTGGTGCAAAGCTGGTGGAGGCTTTGTCAGTTTCGGCGTAAAACTGACAACCGTTGATTCTGTATCCGACTGTCCAGAAGAATAGCTTCAGGATATGTCATCTGTTACTCTAGGCACACAGTCAGTCAGTTGTGTCTGTAAAAATTCCTAAGGGCAGTAGAGTCTTTTCCTTTATTTTTGAGTCTGTAAAAACCCTAAGGGGCTGTTAGAATATTCCTAGTGTTGGGCTGCCTATAAATAGCACCCCAATCCCTAGGGTTTGGACTACCCTTTTGTGCTGAAATCAAATCCACCCATTGGGTCACTTTTGTCTCTCTTCTCTCTCCTGTGTGCGCCGCCAGGCCCTTGTGTTTCTCTGTTCGTGGCTCATTTCGGCTCCAATCTCTTGGATGCTTTTAATTCTTGGTCCCTGGAGAATTTATTGTTTGCATCTGGTTGGTTTGGGGAGTTATTGAGTTGGATTCGGGCTGCTGTATTTATTTCTTGGGAAGAAGCTTCTTCGGCTGGGTGTGTTCTTCACGGTGGTAGTACTAGTTCTTGCTGTTGCAAATAGTACTGCCTTACTGTAGCTACAGTGTTCAGCTGCAGCTTTTCACCTTCTATTGCCCAGCTTTTTGATCGAAGCTGACAATCTCTTTTGCCTTTTCCTGGTGTGTCTGGCGAAGCTCGGTTCCGTGCGAAGCCCCTCAACTCCGTGAGGCAAGCTCCGATCGAACCTTGTTAAAAGCTTCGCTCAGATTTCGAACTTCGGTTTCTGTGTCTGAGTTGCTAGCTTCGAAGTTCTCCCTGTATCGAAATCATCGCATACTTCGAACTGGCATACTCCGAATCTATCTGTTCGAAGTGCACACTTCGTTAGGCTTCGAAGTGGGGTTCGAAGTTTTGTCTGTTCTAACAGACTTCGCTTCCTTGTTCGAAGGTTGTCTGTTTGTGTGTTGTGTTCGAAGGTTTAGCTCCGAAAGCTTTCGGGTCTAAGTGTGTTCGAAGTTTTGTCTTCGAAGTGTATACTTCGAAGAAGGCTTCGGCACTGTTTTACTTCGCTCCGAAGCTCGTGACTCGAAGTTGCGTTCGAAGTCTTGTCTTCGAAGTGCTTACTCCGAACCAAGCTCCGGCACTGCTTTTACTTCGCTTCGAAGTACACTTCGCTTCTTACTTCTTCGAACTAGGCTAGACAGTGACACCTTCGGCATTTCGAACAGACTCCGACACCAAACTCCGAAGCAGTCCTCGACGTGCGAAGGGGGCTTCGCCAAGATCCGAACAGGAGACAACTTTGGACAGTAACTTCTCTTTTCACTTTATACATACTTAGATCATTTCATTGAGAAGTATAGGCCTGTTACAACTTGTTCATCTGCCTAGTTGCACCATTTTAGGTTTACACTGTTTATCTTCAGATGCTTCTAGGATTAGAAACCTTTAGACTTAGGCCTTCTGTTTATTTTCTGCTGCGTAGTATTTTGAGGTGCATTGGGTATTGGGAACAGGCCATTGATTCGGAAGAATTTTTAAGGCGCCCATTCACCCCCCCTCTGGTCGCTACTTTCGGTCCTACAAGTGGTATCAGAGCAAGGTTAGGGTTTTTCCATACCTTAACCGGTTCTAAACCCCAGTAGTGACTATGACGTCTCCTGGCAAGGTCCCGTCCTTGGAAGCCTATGGATATAATTATTGGAAGACTCGCATGCGAGCCTATCTCATGAGCCAGGGTTCGGACATATGGGACATTTGTGTTCACACCACGTTTGTCATTCTGCCAGTTACTGAGCAAGGTACTGCTGGTATCATTGCTCAGCATCTGAGCAACAGTAAGGCTGTGAATATTTTATTTTCTGGTTTAGGTCCCACTGAATTTGAGCGAGTGAGTCATCTCTCCACTGCGAGAGAGATCTGGGCTACCCTCAAAGCACACCATGAGGGAACAGCACAGGTCAAGGCTCGGCTCTATCAGACCTACCGGCGTGAATATGAGAATTTCACACAGAAGCCGGGTGAATCTGTTGAGGCTTTGTTTGGTCGCTTTCAGTCGATCATTAACAAGCTTCGGGACAACAAGGCTAAGGGTGCTCAGTTAGTCTCAGATCATGAGCAGGCGCTCAAGGTTCTTCATACCTTGGATCCAAAGATCTGGGAGATCAAGGTATCATCTATCGTTGAGAGTACTTCATACGATACCTTGACCATTTCTGAGCTTTTTAGCAAGTTAAAGGCCACTGAGGTAGATATCCAGTTGAGATCAAATCTCACTAGCTCTGGATCAAAATCCCTGGCCCTTGCTGCACCTTCAGTTGATCCCTCTGCTGTGAGCTGTGCTGGGTTCTCTTTGATGTCTATCACTGAGGACCAGCTTGAGTTGTTGGGAGATGATGATTTGTGTCTTTTTAACAACCGGGTGCGTCGTGTCTATGATAAAAGAATGTTCAAAAGACACGGCACAAAATCCGGATGCTTTGAATGTGGTGATCCAGGACACTTCATCGCCGATTGCCCCAAGCGCAGTGGATACAAGAAGGGCGCCGGTAGCAGCTTCCACGACTCCGGCAAGCATGAGTGCCCCTCCTTCAACAAGGGCAAGCCGAAGACTCGGTTCTTCAAGAAGGCCCTGAAGGATTACCGGCGAGAGAACAAGAAGCGCGACAAGGCCTTCTTCGCCGAGATGGAGAAGAGCTACTCCAAGAGATCCACGTCTTCTTCCTCTTCATCGAGCTCAAGTGATGAGGAGATCACCATCAAGAAGGGGAAGGACAAGGATGATCCGGCGGGCCTCTGCTTCATGGCCTTCGGAGACAAGCCGAAGAGCCGCTCACACCAGCGTCGAAGATCCCGCAAGAGCTTTTGCTCCATGGCTCTTGGGGATAGAGAAGAAAAGAGCTCCTCCGACGACTCCGACGACGACGATAGCAAGGTATCATCTTATGAGCGTGAAATTGTAGATTTACTTGAGAGCAATCGTCAGGAGTTGAAGTATCGGGAGAAACTGCTTAGGGGGGCTAAGAAAAGGATAGACGAGTTAGAGAGTGAGCTTGCCGTGGCAAACGTAGAATAGAAAGTCTATCTTCTTCCCCTTGCTTGGGTAATAGCAGTGAGTGCCCGAAGTGTGAGGTGCTTCTGTGTGACCTGTCGACTCTGAAGTCCAGGTACACAGAAAGGGTTGATGAGAGGGACGCTTTGGCCACTGAGCTTGAAAGCGCTCAGCAGGAGCTGAAAGATGCTCATGCCACTGTCGTCGCACCCTGTGTTGATTGCCCATCTCATCTAGCTGCCTTAGCTGAGCTGAAATCCAAGGGCAATGAGCATTTGGGTGATTTAGAGAGGTTGAGAGCTGAGCTTGCCCAGACTAGGCTAGAGCTTGAGACACTGTCAGTTCCACCCACTGTCTGTGAGAACTGCCTGTCTCTTAGAATGGAGCTAATTAAGCTAAAAGCCGGGAAGTCTGTCCAAGTAGAGAATGAGTGTGAGACCTGCTTGTCTCAGGTGGAGGTTCTAGCTTCCTTGAGAGAGGAGCTAGCAGATTCTCAGAATGAGAACTTTTACCTCCGTTCTATCCTGAGTTGGATCAGTGCCAGAGAGCCACAGCTTGGCATGATGATCCAGCAGTTCAAGAGGAAGGATGGGTTTGGAGTAGGTTACACCTACACCAAGGCTGACTTTGAGAGTGCCCTCAGTCGGGCAGTGGAGTGGAGTAAAATGACTCCAGAGCAGAGGTATCCCAAGACTCACTCCACTGAGACCTCCCAGGCTTGTCAGCCAAAGGATGGAGTGATCCATGAAACTCCCAAAGCTCCACCCAAGAAGCCTATCTGGGTTCCTAAGCCCAAACACCTCCACTCTTCTTTAGACTCTCTTCCTGGACCCTCTCTGTAGGACCGAAAGTAGCGACCAGAGGGGGGGTGAATGGGCGCCTAAAAATTTCTTGTTAAACTATATTTTAATCCCAACACCCAAATGAACTTAACCGGACAAATAATATTTGCGAAGCAAATTTCATGAATTAAAGTTGTCTAAAAAAATTGACCGGTGTCCTAATTAAAATGATATTAAAAATAATTTAAATAAAGATACTGCAGTAAATAAAAACACCTAGATAAATCACAAGATATTTATATTGCAGTCTAAAAATAAATTACCAATCTATTGGGTAAAAACATGGATCATCCAGAGATTAATATAGAAATAAACCTAAAACATTTCATGTGAATCTACAATGAAAATAATACTACGACCAATAATAAAATCTTCTTTTTATATGAGCAGATTAAAATAATCAAGTACTAAAATATTTTGACAGATTAATTACCCACGAAATTTCTAAAAAAATTTTCAACTAATTAATAAATAGGTGATTATCTCTAAAACTAATCTACTAAAAAATAGGAGATAATACCTACGTCATACGCGTGCCTCGGTTGCCGTGCAAGTGGGACCGCTCGTAGATGCAACGCCGTTCGCCGCGCCACTGTGAAAAAATTCACACGCTGTTTCACGGCTCGCCGGCCGGAGCGCCTGGATAGCTGTGGCCGAAATACTCCTGCCGTGGAGAGATGTTTTGCCGTGGGGCCCACGTGCTGCCGTGCACAACGAAAATGGCTGGACAAAATTGCTGCCCGCCGTTTGCAGAAGAAGCAGTTGCCGCTGCTTTTGCCGTGGCGGCGTGAAGATCAACTGGCCGGCGGCGTCGGTTGATGCGGAAAAATATTTGCGGCGACCCGAGAGGATTTCCACTGACGGGAGAGAAGGATCGCAGAGAGAAAACAATGGATGGACTGAATATTGTAGATTGATCTAAAAACTCAAAAACAGTCATCTATCCCTAAGGGGATAGGGGCCTATTTATAGGCAAATCCTAATACACAAAAAGACTACTTTACCCTCAGGTAAATAAACTGACTCTAAAATAAATTCCGAAAATTACTAAAAAATTATCAGAAAAATCACCTGACTCAAATAAAAATATTCTAAACTTAAAAACTAAATATTAATATCCTAAAAACGAATTAATGATAGATTGTCAGTTTTACGCCGAAACTGACAAAGCGTCCACCGTCTTCGCACCGGGTACCCGGATTGGGCCGACCCGACCCCGCAGCTCCCTCAGCCCGCCAATCGCTCGCCGCCCGTGTACCTGAGTCAAACCCAGTCAACAGACCAGTGGATCATCTGCCGCTCCTAGCCATGTACCCGGATTGGGCCAGCCCGACTCCGCAGCTCCTTCAGCCCGGCCGTCACTCACTGCCCGTGTACCTGAGTCACATGCGCCTCAGACTCGGCAGGTCTTCATCTCTCTTCCTCTTGACTTCCGTTGACAATCACTCATCACATCTGGAATATCAAAACCACATTCTTCAACATGGTTTCTCAATCTCCCCCTTGATGAGTGCATTGTCAACACCCTTTTTAGCTCATCTCCAGAACCTGCAAAACATGTGGAAACAAGAAAAAAAAGACAAAAGAAAATAGAAGACAGAAAATAAAAGTTTAACCCTAATGACCAAAAGCCAAATAGAAGCAAGAAAAAAATGGTCATTATGGTTAACCAAGAATAAAGTCTCAAAAACAAGTGTAAATCTCCCCCTGAAATAAATCCCATAGAAAGCTAAAAAAACTCCAAAATTTCTCCCCCTTGTTGACAATTGGACTCATCAAGTGAGACTAAATGCACTTAAAGAGACATAAACACAAACTCCCCCTGAAATGCAGCTCCCCCTCAAAATATGCTATGAATGCAGATGGGGTGCAGGTGGAGTGTGAAAAGCATGCTTCTTAGATATGATTGACTGCTATTACAACATCTAACAGGTATAGCAAAAGATATACTGTCTAAGATACATGACATGATCAGTGCAATAGATGATATCTTAAGAAAGTCATTAGCACGCATTTTTCGATTTTTGCAAAACAAAAGCATCACCACATTTTCTAGTTAACAAGCAAAGTAAAGCATGATATGCAAAAGCTAACTGATATCTACCAAGATAAGCATTGTCCATAGCAAAGTGCTTCAGCAAACTTGTCATCTTTTTAAATTTTTCAGACTGATTATTTTTCCATTCATTTCTGCCAGGGGTTATTTGCATGTCAAACCTTATGCTAACCGACCAAGTCAAGCCTAGGCCAGAACTGGACCATCAGAAGCTTAAGATATTGGTCTTGGCATACATTACACCGTCCTAGTTCATACCAAAGTGCTATGGTAAGCAGTCCAGAACAATGCAATGCGACAAAGCAAACCCACCTGGATCTTTTCTAATAATCATAAAAATGTGTAATTTTTTTCATTTTTCTGAATTTTTATCATTTTTTAAAGCGCATTCTGCATATTTAAAGCATATAAATGTCCAAGTTGCATATCTGCATCTAAGTAAGGATCTAGCTACAAGGCATGTAAAAGATAGCGAAAGCATTCAGCCTACACATGCTAGTTACCAGAAGCAATGGTGATCATTTTTAAATTTTAAAAACATAAAAGCCATGCATATGACAAATATCAGATATATCATGTGAACTGATCTAGAACATGATCATCGACAAGTAATCAAAAGCATATACTAGCTAGAGAAAGTAAAACAGATTAATCATATAACATAAGCAAGCTCAAAATGTGATAGATGATTATGCATGATATGAACGCACACAAAAAGACTCAATAAAAAATAAAGAAGAAAATAAAAAACTGATACCAAGAAAAGCTGACTCAAAATATCCTAAAAAAGATACACAACTCCCAAAACACGATCAATAATCATGAGTGGGACCAAACGATCCAATGTCAGGTTTAGTAAAAGTGTTGAACCAGTGTCGAGCCATCTGCGCATATGTAGGAAAACAAAAGGAATCATATGAGTTTGGACTAAAGCGCGAATCAAAGCGCGGTCCTCTGTTCTTCCTAAAATCACGGTCACGAGATCCAACAACGTATCCATGACGATCTGGAACTCTGCCGGAACGGAAACCACCATCCGGAGCACGATAGTGAAAACCGTCTCCTCTACCACCACCTACACGATGTGGCCTGGCCTCTAGCCTCTCTCCACGTCGAGGGACTCTCTGTCTACCACCCTGCTGGTAGAACTGCTCCTGCCCACCTCGATCTCTCTCTGCTCGCTCAACCCGCTTCCTCCTGAAGCAAAACTCCTCAAGATGCCCGTCTCTCTGACAAAACTCACAGTGATAGGTAGGCTTCTTGGGATATTGTTGTGGCTTAGGGTTCTTAGGCTTGGTGGTGTTGGGTGTAGCATCCTTGGTATGAGAAGGTCCAGGTAAGGAATCAAGAGAAGTGTGGAGAGTTTTAGGCTTTGGGACCCAGATCTGCTTCTTAGGTGGAGTTTTCGGTTGTTCTTGGATCACTCCATCCTTGGGCTGACTATCCTTAAAGGACTCAGTAGAGTGAGTCTTGGGATATCTCTGTTCGAGAGTTATCTTACTCCACTCCACTGCTCGGCTAATAGCACTCTCAAAATCAGCCTTGGTATAGGTGTAACCTACCCCAAACCCATCCGGTCTCTTGAACTGCTGAATCATCATGCTGAGCTGTGGCTCTCTAGCACTAATCCAACTCAGAATCTGATGGAGGTAAAAGTTCTCGTTCTGAACATCAGCTAGCTCCTCTCTCAAGGTAGCTAACACCTCCACCTGAGACAAACAGATCTCACACTCTTTATCAACTTCGACAGACTTCTTAGCTTTTAGCTTGATCAATTCCATTCTAATGGATAAGCAGTTCTCACAAACAGTGGATGGAACTGACAAGGTCTCAAGCTCTAGCTTAGTCTGCTCCAACTCACCTCTCACTCCAGCTAACTCGCTCAACTGCTCATCATTCTTGTCTCTCAGCTCAGCTATACTAGCTAAATGAGATGGGTAGTTTACACAAGGTGCGACAACAGTGGCATGAGCATCTTTTAGCTCCTGCTGAGCGCTTTCAAGCTCAGTAGCCAATGCGTCTCTCTCATCTACTCTCTCTGTGTACCTGGACTTAAGAGTCGTCAGGTCACACAACAGCACCTCACAGTTAGGGCACTCACCACTATCACCCAAGCAAGGGGAAGAAGACAAACTCTCAATCTTGTCATTCGCCGTGGCTAGCTCACTCTCAAGTTCATCTATCCTCTTCTTAGCCCCTCTAAGCAGTTTCTCCCGATACTTCAACTCCTAACTGTTCTGTTCTAATAAATTAACAACTTCCTGTTCATAGGATGAAACCTTCTCATCGTCGTCGTCGTCGGAGTCGTCGGAGGAGTCCTTTTCTTTCTTATCCCCAAGAGCCATTGAGCAGAAGCTCATGTGGGATCTTCGGCTGTGGCGTGCGCGACTCTTCGGCTTGTCCCCGAAACCCATGAAACAGAGGCCCGCCGGATTGTCCTTATCCTTCCCCTTCCTGATCATGATATCTTCATCACTTGAACTTGAAGATGAGGAGGAAGACGAGGATCTCTTGGAGTATCTTTTCTCCATCTCGGTGAAGAAGGTCTTGTCTCTCTTCTTGTTCTCACGCCTGTAGTCTTTCAGAGCCTTTCGAAAGAATTTTGTCTTGGGCTTGCCCTTCGTGGAGTTATCGTACTTGCCGGAGTTGTAGGAGTTGCCGCCGGTTACCTTCTTGTAATTCTTCTGCTTGGGGCAGTCGGCGATGAAATGACCTGGATCACCACACTCAAAGCATCCGAATTTTGTGCCGTGTCTCTTAAACATTCGCTTATCATAGACACGTCGCACCCGGTTGTTAAACAGACACAAATCATCATCTCCTAGAGTATCAAGTTGTTCCTCAGAGATAGACATCAAGGAAAAAGCAGTACAACTCATGGCATTAGGATCAGCAGACGGTGTCGCAAGTGCCAGAGTCTTGGAGCCAGAATTAGTGAGATTTGATCTCAACTGAATATCGACCTCTGAGGCCTTGAGCTTACTAAAAAGCTCTGCGATGGTCAAGGTATCATATGATGTGCTCTCAACAATAGAGGATACCTTGATCTCCCAGATCTTAGGGTCCAAGGTATGGAGTACCTTAAGCGCCTGTTCATGATCCGAGACCAGCTGATCACCCTCGGCCTTGTTAACACGAAGCTTGTTAATGATTGATTGAAAACGTCCAAACAAAGCCTCAACAGTCTCACCCGGCTTTTGTGAGAAATTTTCATACTCACGCCGGTAGGTCTGATATAGTCTAGCCTTGACCTGAGCTGTCCCCTCATGGTGTGCCTGGAGGGTAGCCCAGATCTCACGAGCAGTGGTGAGATGGCTAACACGCTCAAACTCACTAGGACCTAGACCAGAAAATAAAATGTTCATCGCCTTACTATTATTTTGATGCTGGGTAATTACATTTTCAGCAGTATCCGCAGCAATAGTCGTTATCGTGAAATTAGGATGAACACAAATCTCCCATATGTCCGAGCTCTGGCTCATAAGGTATGCTCGCATGCGAGTCTTCCAATAAGTATAGCCAAAAGCCTCTAGGGATGGGATTTTACCAGAAGACGCCATGGTCACTACCTAGGTTTTGAATTGGTTAAGATATTAGAAAAACCTAACCTTGCTCTGATACCACTTGTAGGACCGAAAGTAGCGACCAGAGGGGGGGTGAATGGGCGCCTAAAAATTTCTTGTTAAACTATATTTTAATCCCAACACCCAAATGAACTTAACCGGACAAATAATATTTGCGAAGCAAATTTCATGAATTAAAGTTGTCTAAAAAAATTGACCGGTGTCCTAATTAAAATGATATTAAAAATAATTTAAATAAAGATACTGCAGTAAATAAAAACACCTAGATAAATCACAAGATATTTATATTGCAGTCTAAAAATAAATTACCAATCAATTGGGTAAAAACATGGATCATCCAGAGATTAATATAGAAATAAACCTAAAACATTTCATGTGAATCTAGAATGAAAATAATACTACGACCAATAATAAAATCTTCTTTTTATATGAGTAGATTAAAATAATCAAGTACTAAAATATTTTGACAGATTAATTACCCACGAAATTTCTAAACAAATTTTCAACTAATTAATAAATAGGTGATTATCTCTAAAACTAATCTACTAAAAATAGGAGATAATACCTACGTCATACGCGTGCCTCGGTTGCCGTGCAAGTGGGACCGCTCGTAGATGCAACGCCGTTCGCCGCGCCACTGTGAAAAAATTCACACGCTGTTTCACGGCTCGCCGGCCGGAGCGCCTGGATAGCTGTGGCCGAAATACTCCTGCCGTGGAGAGATGTTTTGCCGTGGGGCCCACGTGCTGCCGTGCACAACGAAAATGGCTGGACAAAATTGCTGCCCGCCGTTTGCAGAAGAAGCAGCTGCCGCTGCTTTTGCCGTGGCGGCGTGAAGATCAACTGGCCGGCGGCGTCGGTTGATGCGGAAAAATATTTGCGGCGACCCGAGAGGATTTCCACTGACGGGAGAGAAGGATCGCAGAGAGAAAACAATGGATGGACTGAATATTGTAGATTGATCTAAAAACTCAAAAACAGTCATCTATCCCTAAGGGGATAGGGGCCTATTTATAGGCAAATCCTAATACACAAAAAGACTACTTTACCCTCAGGTAAATAAACTGACTCTAAAATAAATTCCGAAAATTACTAAAAAATTATCAGAAAAATCACCTGACTCAAATAAAAATATTCTAAACTTAAAAACTAAATATTAATATCCTAAAAACGAATTAATGTTAGATTGTCAGTTTTACGCTGAAACTGACAAAGCGTCCACCGTCTTCGCACCGGGTACCCGGATTGGGCCGACCCGACCCCGCAGCTCCCTCAGCCCGGCAATCGCTCGCCGCCCGTGTACCTGAGTCAAACCCAGTCAACAGACCAGTGGATCATCTGCCGCTCCTAGCCATGTACCCGGATTGGGCCAGCCCGACTCCGCAGCTCCTTCAGCCCGGCCGTCACTCACTGCCCGTGTACCTGAGTCACATGCGCCTCAGACTCGGCAGGTCTTCATCTCTCTTCCTCTTGACTTCCGTTGACAATCACTCATCACATCTGGAATATCAAAACCACATTCTTCAACATGGTTTCTCACTCTCAGCCCAAGAAGACCACACCAAACGCTACCAAGCCCAAGAACCCCAAGCCTCAACCACATCCCAAGAAGCCTACCTATCATTGTGAGTATTGTCAGAGAGACGGGCATCTTGTGGAGTTTTGCTTCAGGAGGAAGCGGGTTGAGAGAGCAGAGAGGGCTCGTAGTGATCAGGTGCAGTTCTACCAGCGGGGTGGTAGACTGCGTGTTCCTCGGCGCGGGGAGAGGCTAGAGGCCAGGCCGCGTCGTGTAGGTGGTGGTAGAGGAGACGGTTTCCCTACCCGTGCTCCGGTTGGTGGTGTTCGTTCCGGCAGAGTTCCAGACCGAGTTGGCTACGGTTCTGGACCTCGTGGCCGTAGGGTTAGGAAGAACCATGGACCACGCTTTGAGCCGCGTTTTGGTCCAAACTCTTTTGATGGTTTTCGCTTTCCATCTTTTGAGCAGATGGCTCGACACTGGTTTAGCTCTTTTGCTAAACCTGGTGCCGGACCATTTGCTCCCACTTACAGACATTGATTGTGCAGGACCGGGGACTGGAGGATGTTTGGATCATGGACTCAGGATGCTCTCGCCACATGACGGGACATCGCAGATGGTTCTCCAGTCTCACTCCCCCGAGCTCCAAAGAGTACATTACTTTCGGGAACAGCGGTCAAGGGAAAGTAAGTGGCATAGGCTCAATCAGCATCTCAGACCATTTCTCTTTAAAGAATGTTGCTTTAGTTAAAAATCTGAACTTTAATTTAATATCTGTTTCACAACTTCTTGAAGATGGTTTTGAGGTGCGTTTTAAGAAGGGCAATTCTTCTGTGATTGATTCTAGAGGGTCTTTGGTTTGTCAGATTTTACCCTTCGGTAAAGTTTTTCGAATTGACTTCTCTAGTTCTTTTGGCCCTTCTCGCTGTTTGATTGCTGGATCTTCTTCTGAGCTCTGGAAGTGGCATAGGAGGTTAGGTCATTTGAGTTTTGATCTGCTAGTCAGGTTAAGCTATATGGACCTCATCCGAGGATTGCCCAAGCTTAAAATGGAGAAGGATCTAGTTTGTCATCCTTGTCGTCATGGGAAAATGGTTGCCGCTTCTCACTCACCTGTGACTCAGGTGATGACTACGTATCCAGGCGAGCTTTTACATTTGGACACTGTGGGTCCAGCTCGGGTACGCTCAGTCGGTGGGAAGTGGTATGCACTTGTGATTGTTGACGACTTTTCTCGTTTCTCGTGGGTTTTCTTTTTGGAGTCTAAGGATGAAACTTTTCAATTTGTCCATGACCTGATTTTGAAGCTGAAGAATGAGAACAATGGTCGGATGCGAGCAATTCGCTCCGACAACGGCTCTGAGTTCAAGAACTCTCAGTTCGTCAGCTTCTGTGGTGATCAGGGTCTGGACCATCAGTTTTCTTCTCCTTACACTCCCCCACAGAACGGCGTTGTGCAACGAAAGAACCGCACGCTAGTTGAGATGGCCAGGACGATGCTCGACGAGCACAGGACTCCTAGGCGTTTTTGGGCTGAAGCCATGAACACGGCTTGCTATCTGGCCAACCGCATTTTTCTTAGAGCTTACATTGGTAAGACATCATATGAGTTGCGGTTTGGCAGACAGCCCAAGGTGACCCACTTGCGAGCGTTTGGCTGCAAGTGCTTTGTGCTCAAGAAGGGAGGGCATTTGGACAAGTTTGAGTCTCGATGCTGGGATGGTATTTTTCTTGGTTATGCATTGCATTCTCGAGGCTTCCGTGTTTGGAACCTCGAATCCCAGCTGCTTGTCGAGACGTGTGAGGTTTCTTTTGATGAGTCCTTGCCTTCTTTGACTCCTTCTTTTGAGCTTTCTGGTGATGATGAGCTCGGAGAGTCCATCTTCGAGGAAGATGAGGATACTCCAGCTGCTGTTGAGGGCGGGCCTTCTGCATCCCCCGCAGAGCCCACATCTTCTGTGACTTCGACTGATGATGAGGGCGGACCTCTGATCACTTCTTCCACTTCGATCGAGCCCATTCAGTCGAGTCCAGAGGTGCCAGCTGCTGACTCCGGTGAGGTGACTTCAGATCACCAGGGAACCCGAGCAGTTCAGCGTGACCACCCCTCAGAGCTCATCATTGGTGATTTGACTGAGAGGACTTTGCGTTCTTCTACCTCTCTTGCTGTGTTTGCTGAATCCGCATTTGTTGCATCTTTTGAGCCCAGAGATATTTCTCATGCTCTTTCTGATCCTAATTGGATTAATGCTATGCAAGAAGAGCTTGAGAATTTTGTCCGCAATCGGGTTTGGACATTAGTTGAGCCGCCATCAGAATGCAACCCCATAGGCACCAAGTGGGTGTTCAAGAACAAACAAGGTGAAGATGGGGTTGTGGTGCGCAACAAGGCTCGACTAGTTGCCCAGGGTTATTGCCAGAAGGAAGGTATTGACTTTGAAGAAACCTTCGCTCCTGTTGCCCGTCTTGAGTCCATTCGCATTCTTTTAGCATTTGCCGCTTCAAAAGGTTTTAAGCTTTTTCAAATGGACGTTAAGAGTGCTTTTCTGAATGGGTACATAGAAGAGGAGGTTTATGTTAGGCAACCCCCCGGTTTTGAGAACCCTAAGTTCCCTCGACATGTTTTTAAATTGCACAAAGCTTTATACGGGTTGAAGCAAGCCCCCAGGGCTTGGTATGACCGGTTAAAGCAATTTTTGTTGGGGAAGGGCTTTGTAATGGGTTCTGTGGACAAAACTCTGTTCTTGCTCAGAGATGCTTCAGATTTTTTAGTTGCTCAGATTTATGTGGACGATATTATCTTTGGTGGTACTACTGATTCTCTTGTGTCCAAGTTTTCTGAGCAGATGCACAGTGAGTTTGAGATGAGCCTCATGGGTGAGCTTAAGTATTTCTTAGGGCTCCAGATCAAGCAGACCAAGGACGTCACCTTCATCCACCAAGGTAAGTACACTCGTGATATGCTTAAGAAATTTGACTTTGGTGGTGAATTGAAGCCGCAGATGACCCCGATGGGTACTTCTGGGGGTTTGGACAAGGACGAGAGCGGTGTCAAGGTCAATGAGAGAGAATTTCGAAGGATGATAGGTTCGCTGCTATACTTAACAGCAACAAGACCGGACATACAGTTCGCCGTGGGACTTTGCGCGCGTTTTCAGTCTTCACCACGCGCGTCTCACCGGCAGGCTGTCAAGCGCATTTTCAGGTATCTCACCTATGCGCCTGATCTTGGTCTTTATTATTCAGCATCATCATCTCTTGATTTATCTGGCTTTTCGGACGCTGACTTTGGTGGGTGCCGGTTGGATCGCAAGTCGACTTCCGGTACTTGCCAGTTTCTTGGTTCTTCCCTTGTATCTTGGTCTTCTCGAAAGCAATCTGGAGTTGCTCTTTCGACCACAGAGGCTGAGTATGTAGCTGCTGCTAGCTGCTGCTCACAGATGGTTTGGATGATTTCCACTCTTCGAGACTTTGGGTTGCTCTTTCCTACCAGGGTTCCATTGTTTTGCGACAGCACGAGTGCTATTAGTGTAGGGAAAAACCCATGTCTCCATTCAAAAACCAAACATATTGATGTGCGCTTTCACTTCTTGCGGGATCAATATGAGAAAGGTGTCATTGACCTTATTCATGTTGATACCCATCATCAGTTGGCTGACATTTTTACCAAACCCCTAGATCAGTCTACATTTGAGCGTTTACGAGGGGATTTGGGTGTTGTGTATCCTTTCTAGGATATTTTGCGACAGTTTTCTTTTTACTCTTTTCTTGAGTCTTTTTGTGTGTGTTCATTTCATACATATTCACATATCACACTTTTGAGCCTGCTTCTGTTATATGATTGAACTGCTTTACTTATTCTAGCTGGTACATGCTTTTGATTACTTGTCAATGATCATGCTTTGATTCAGTTCGCTTGACATGTTTGATATCTGTCATATGCATGGTTTTTACACTTTCAACTTGAAAAATGATCACCATTGCTTCTGGTAACTAGCATGTGTAGGCTGAATGCTTTTGCTATTTGTTACATGCCTTGTAGCTAGTTCATCACATAGATGCAGATATGCAACTTGGACATCTTTATGCTTTAACATGGAAAATATGCTATAAAAATGATAAAAAATCAAAAAATGAATGAAAATTCCATGCCTTTTTATGCTTGAGTTGAAAAGATCCAAGTGGGTTTGCTTTGTCGCATTGCATTGTTCTGGACTGCTTACCATAGCACTTTGGTATGAACTAGGACAGTGTAGTGTATGCCAAGACCAATGTCTTAAGCTTCCGATGGTCCAGTTTTGGCCTAGGCTTGACTTGGTCGGTTAGCATAAGGTTTGACATGCAAATAACCCTTGGCACAAATGAAAAAGGAAAAATGAAAAAGCCTGAACATTTAACAAGATAACCAGTTTGCTGAAGCACTTTGTTTTGAACAATGTTTATCTTGGTAGACATCAGTTAGCTTCTGCATCTCATGCTTTACCTTGCTTATTAACTAGGAAATATGGTGATGTTTTGTTTTGCAAAAACTGAAAAATGCGTGCTAATGACTTTCTTTAGATATCATCTGTTGCACTGATCATGCCATGTGTCTTAAGACAGTATGTCTGTTGCTATACTTGTTAGATGTTGTAATTGCAGTCAATCATATCTGAGAAGCATGCTTTCTACACTCCACCTACACCCCAGCTGAATTCACTGCATATTTTGAGGGGGAGTTGCTTTTCAGGGGGAGTCTGTGTCTCTTTTGAGTGCTTGATGAGTTTACTTGTCAACAAGGGGGAGAAAATTTGGGATCAGAGTTTAAGGGGGAGTTAGTTCTTACTCTGTCGATATCCTTGTTGTTCTGAAATCACACTCATTTTGAGCTTTTACGTTTTGGTTAACCATAATGACCGTTTCTTGCTTTTGGTTGGCTTTTGGTCATTAGGGTTAAACTTTTACCTCATTTCTTCTTCTTCTTTGTTTTCTTGTGTTTTGTTTTCGTGTTTCCACATTTGTTCACAGGTGTTGAAGAGCTGAGAATTGAGGAGTGTTGACAATGCACTCATCAAGGGGGAGATTGAGGAGCCATGCTGAATAGCGTGGGCCTCATGGCTCTAGAAGTGATGAGTCATTGTCAACGATAGTCAAAGAGGACTGAAGAAGAGAGGAGATCTGCTGTTTTTTGGGCCGCGTGTGACTCAGGTACACGGGCAGTGAGCGACTGTCGGCCAGAGGAGGCTGCGAAGTCGGGCTGGCCCAATCCGGGTGCATGGGCCAGAAGCAGTAGAAGACCCACTGGGCTGTTGACCAGGACTGACTCAGGTACACGGGCGGTGAGCGATTGCCGGGCTGAGAGAGCTGCGGAGTCGGGCCGGCCCAATCCGGGTACCTGGTGCAAAGCTGGTGGAGGCTTTGTCAGTTTCGGCGTAAAACTGACAACCGTTGATTCTGTATCCGACTGTCCAGAAGAATAGCTTCAGGATATGTCATCTGTTACTCTAGGCCCACAGTCAGTCAGTTGTGTCTGTAACAATTCCTAAGGGCAGTAGAGTCTTTTCCTTTATTTTTGAGTCTGTAAAAACCCTAAGGGGCTGTTAGAATATTCCTAGTGTTGGGCTGCCTATAAATAGCACCCCAATCCCTAGGGTTTGGACTACCCTTTTGTGCTGAAATCAAATCCACCCATTGGGTCACTTTTGTCTCTCTTCTCTCTCCTGTGTGCGCCGCCAGGCCCTTGTGTTTCTCTGTTCGTGGCTCATTTCGGCTCCAATCTCTTGGATGCTTTTAATTCTTGGTCCCTGGAGAATTTATTGTTTGCATCTGGTTGGTTTGGGGAGTTATTGAGTTGGATTCGGGCTGCTGTATTTATTTCTTGGGAAGAAGCTTCTTCGGCTGGGTGTGTTCTTCACGGTGGTAGTACTAGTTCTTGCTGTTGCAAATAGTACTGCCTTACTGTAGCTACAGTGTTCAGCTGCAGCTTTTCACCTTCTATTGCCCAGCTTTTTGATCGAAGCTGACAGTCTCTTTTGCCTTTTCCTGGTGTGTCTGGCGAAGCTCGGTTCCGTGCGAAGCCCCTCAACTCCGTGAGGCAAGCTCCGATCGAACCTTGTTAAAAGCTTCGCTCAGATTTCGAACTTCGGTTTCTGTGTCTGAGTTGCTAGCTTCGAAGTTCTCCCTGTATCGAAATCATCGCATACTTCGAACTGGCATACTCCGAATCTATCTGTTCGAAGTGCACACTTCGTTAGGCTTCGAAGTGGGGTTCGAAGTTTTGTCTGTTCTAACAGACTTCGCTTCCTTGTTCGAAGGTTGTCTGTTTGTGTGTTGTGTTCGAAGGTTTAGCTCCGAAAGCTTTCGGGTCTAAGTGTGTTCGAAGTTTTGTCTTCGAAGTGTATACTTCGAAGAAGGCTTCGGCACTGTTTTACTTCGCTCCGAAGCTCGTGACTCGAAGTTGCATTCGAAGTCTTGTCTTCGAAGTGCTTACTCCGAACCAAGCTCCGGCACTGCTTTTACTTCGCTTCGAAGTACACTTCGCTTCTTACTTCTTCGAACTAGGCTAGACAGTGACACCTTCGGCATTTCGAACAGACTCCGACACCAAACTCCGAAGCAGTCCTCGACGTGCGAAGGGGGCTTCGCCAAGATCCGAACAGGAGACAACTTTGGACAGTAACTTCTCTTTTCACTTTATACATACTTAGATCATTTCATTGAGAAGTATAGGCCTGTTACAACTTGTTCATCTGCCTAGTTGCACCATTTTAGGTTTACACTGTTTATCTTCAGATGCTTCTAGGATTAGAAACCTTTAGACTTAGGCCTTCTGTTTATTTTCTGCTGCGTAGTATTTTTGAGGTGCGTTGGGTATTGGGAACAGGCCATTGATTCGGAAGAATTTTTAAGGCGCCCATTCACCCCCCCTCTGGTCGCTACTTTCGGTCCTACAGCGCACTCCGAAGCCTTCCCCCCAGCCTCTGCCTTCGGTATACCTTTTAGCTGGTCAAAGCCTGGCGCAGCCTGACATGTCAGTAAAGCTGTAAAGTTGCCTGGCACCTTTTGTACCGTAGCTAGCTCCTTTTTCCCCTCTCTGCCCCTATGAGCTAAGGGCTCATAGTGGGGCATCCCAGTCTTTTCCTCTGGCCTGCGAGCCTATAAAAGCAGGGCCAAGCCCTTGTAGCGGGACACATGCTCCAGGGGGCCATGGGACCCTGGAGTTATCCTCTTCACATCAAGGCACACCCTGCCAAATCCACTACAAACTGGACGTAGGGTTATTATCCCCTAGGGGAGGCCCGAACCAGTATAAACCCTGTCTCTCCCTGTGAGAACCCATCGAGGTTCATTCTCCATATCATACTCCACCACAGAAAAACCTGCTGGAACTAACGCAATTGTTCCAACAAACCTGGCTCCTCAATCTCCCCCTTGATGAGTGCATTGTCAACACTCTCTTCATTAGCTCTTCAGAACCTGCAAAACATGTGGAAACATGAAAAAAACAAGAAGACAGATAGAAGAAAATAAAATAAAAGGTTTAACCCTAATGACCAAAAGCCGAACAAAAACTAGAACACGATTATTATGGTTAACCAAAAAATAAATACTCAAAGCGAGTGCAATCTCAAAATTATCAACAGGGATATCCAAAGAGTAAAGGCAAAAGAGACTAAAACTCCCCCTGAAACAAATCCTAGAGAAAGCCAAAAACTCTCCCTAAACTCTTCTAAAAGATCGAGTAACCCAAAATTTCTCCCCCTTGTTGACAATTGGACTCATCAAGTGAGACTAAAGGCACTCTAAAAAGACACAGACTCAAACTCCACCTGAAATGCAACTCCCCCTCAAAATAAGCAATGAATGCAACTAGGGTGAAAGTGGAGTGAAAAAAGTGTTGATAGCAAAAAATGGCATTAATGGCTGAGATTGTAAATATCAATTTTGGTGATTTGGGCCATAAAATACACATGTCCAGGGTCAGGCCGAAGCCCTACAGGGCCGAAGGTCCATTGGGCTATGGGCTCCGAAAGCCTCTATCCAGCCCACGGCCTTCTTCCAGGAAGCCTTCGGCGGCCCACGCCACCGAAGCTTCGGCCCGAGGAACACGCTTCGACGGGCCTGGTCGGAGCCCACTTCGGCAGAGATAGAGTTGGATACGATTCCGGCTAAGTTTTTATCTCTATCCAAGCTAAAATATAGCAGATTAGATCAGAAGTTTGGCCCTATAAATAGAGAGGCGAGGCCGACTTAGAGGCCCCCCAACACAAATCAAACTCAAAGCCCTAGCTTTGATCGCATTTATTTACCTTTACTTTTCAGTACTTCTTTGTGGGTTTGCATGGAAGCCATCCGCCGGCCACTTCAGAACAGTGGTAACCCTTGTTACTTTGCTTCTGAAGTATCTGTTAATCTACATAATAGATTGCTATAGCCTTGTTACTTCACCTGTGAAGTATCCGCTAATCTGCGTAACAGATTGCTACCTTCGCTACTAGTGCAACACTTAGCAGAATTCGGTCCTCAGGCCGAATTGGTACTTCGAACTCTCTTTGTTGCAGGTTCCCACATTCGGATCTACTTCGTTGGAGGTGTACGGAGATGAGAGATTGGTTTCGGAGGTCATCGGGACACCCTTCGGCAAGACTACAGGCTTCGACGACATGCTTCGCTGGCATACTTCGTCACAACAGGCTTCGCCATGATCGTACTCCGTTCTGGACAAAGTCACGCCCGCGCGTGGCCCTCGCGTCATTATTCTGTAATTTGCCGTATCGGAGACATCACGCCGAACCCCGCTGTTCGGAGGTGATCATCGCGTCCAGATCCGTTCAGGGTTCACCTTCGGCCGGATCAGTCCAAACGCCGAAGGCACCCTTCGGCAGGATACTTCGCACCAGACACCGAAGGTACACTTTGGCGACCCCTTCGCACCAGACTTCGAAGCATACATGCTTCGACTAGTTTGCTGATTTTATTCTATTTAATATATTCCTTTTGGCTAATTGAATTATTTTGTGTGATCTGATTGCCTGGCGACTCCACCCCCTTATCATGACTAAGGGTAGTCGGAACGCGACGTCGGTGCCGCGTCACGCTTAGGCTTGTTCCTAAGTATCCGCGCACTTTTGGATTGTCGAACTAACCTAAGTGCGGGAGCACGTTATTGTGTCAACACACTTTTTGGCGACTCTGCTGGGGAAAGCTATGACAACATGACAAGTACGTCTACATCAGCCACCGGTACATCTACACCGACTACTACGTCTACACCGCTGATGGACACAATAGGAGGCACGAATATCGACAACCGCAACATGTTGACACCTACACTTGAAGATATCCCCACAAAAGACCGAGCAGAGAACGAGGCAAAGTTAACGGCACTCCAAGACATGATGCTTGGGGGCTACGTTAAGACACGCGCAGGCTTCATCAAGCGAGACATCATCACCCCGACCTCTATCGGGTCCAGGTAACGCCTGTATCACCTCGTTTATCTTCTTTAGAGATTGAGCAAAAAATAGCCGCATCAGTAGATCAAGCCGTTAGCGCTTCTCTAGCCAACCGTTTAGATTCGGCAGTCAGCTCCCAAGTAGAGGCAACTCTTAGGAGGTTCGGTTTTACTAAGGCCGTACCCCCGGTTCCTATTGCTAGTGCCCCTCCGGCAAACCACGTGTACGGTAGAACTAACGACAGCACTAGCATGGCCATGTCTCCGGCCTCAACACTTATGGCCGAGAATAATCATTACACTTACGATCAAACTAGCACTGCGTACCATGCACCACCACCTGCACCGGTACCCGCGCTGCCCGCACCGCATGCATAGGCACCCGGACACGAGCACGTCATGCAGATAGCATGCAGGGAAGTGGCCCATGGCTGACACGTTGATATCTCACCGCGTGTCGCGCCACCGCATGAGAGGCGCGCGCAGGCGACGTTCCAAGATGACATAGAGGAGCGGGTCCGTGCACTATTTAGAGAGTGTGCCGGCTTCGTGCCCAAGGGACGGGTTAGGGTTTACCGTAAGCCATACCCCGACCATCTCGATACAATACCCTACCCCCACGACTATAGAATCCCTGAATTCACTAAGTTTGACGGCGAGGGTAGGAAAACCACACTGGAGCACGTTAGTCAATTTCTGGCACAGTGTAGAGAAGTTAGCGGGATAGATTCCCTAAAAGTTAGGCTATTTTCTCTCTCGCTATCCGGCACCGCTTTCACTTGGTTTTCGGCGCTCCCACCGAACTCCATTCAGATGTGAGATGATTTAGAATGGAAATTCCATGATTACTTCTATCGGGTGAGACATAACTTAGGCTCTCACATTTGACATCGGTTAAGTAGAAATCTAACGAGAACGCCTCTGATTACATCGAGCATTTTAGGGATACTAGAAATCGATCTTTTAGCCTCAATATTTAGGAAAGGGACTTGGCGGAACTAGCTTTTAATGGGTTGAGTTCCGAGATTAAAGAGAGGTTAGATAACCAAAACTTTTTAGAAGTTAGCCAAGTTTTACAGCAGGCTCTGGTCCAGGAAGGCTGAACCAAAGATAAGAAGTTTATTAAGACATTTAACAAGCCTAGGGCTGAAATCCACATCATGGAATGCTCTGATGAGGAGGAGTCAGAAGAGGAGGATTCGGCTGACATGTATGTGGCCGAATGGGTTTGGAACGCTACGAATAAACATGTCACCTGCTTCGAGTTTCGGCCATCCCCCACAAAGAATCGACCTAGTGAGGTCAAGTACTCATTTGATATAACTAAGTGTGATAA